>JAFEMH010006658.1:0-117050 GCA_022495995.1 Adenophora triphylla var. japonica | reverse complement strand
GCCGATTACTTTGAATCTCTTTGGCAGTCGGGGGCTTTGAAATGGTTTTCCGATTGCTGAAGAAACTTCGAAGCTAGGGCTACAGGGAACAAATTGCAGGTACTTTCTGGAGATAAGTATAAAGCCAACTTGGAGTGGGAGACAAACGAGGAAGTTGACACTGCAAACAACGATTTTGATACTAATGAGAATATTACAGGGATTTCTATAAGAGATGGAACTTAAAGCTCGGTGGAAATGGCCATTTCCTCCCTCTGACGAGGAGCGGTTAGACATCTTTCGGTCTGTGCTTGAAGCCGCATTTGAGCACCACCATTATTGCAGCCCACTTCCCTACGGCACGGCACGTGTGCAATGGTTAATTACGGGGCTAAGTTTGAAGAGGCTTACAATCGGCAATGGCTGCTGCACACTGCCTACGGATATCGGGCTCCTCCCTCCAAAACTACTGTTTTTTCCTTTAAAGGCAAAGAAGGAAGCGATTTACGCGGGACGGAGCTGTGCTGCAATACCACTTCCTTTGTTCCCAAGAAGCTGATGCATCAGATCAGGCTCAGGACTTGAGAAACTTTGGGATGCCTTTGAGTGATATCTTGAAGTTTTGGTGAAAGAAGGATTCTTTGCTCGACCTTTGAAGAATTATCGGCCTAGAAACGGCCGCTCCTTTGGATACCTCCAAGCATTGTGCCTTTCATCGGTACCATGGAGCACTGTTTGTGACGGATGATTGCGTCCCCACGAAAAAGGCCATCGAGGGTTGATTGAGCAAAGGGAGGTTAGAGATGCCTGAAGGACCAAATACTATCAATAACCCGCTCCTAACAACATGAGTGTCAACATGATCGAGTTTGGTGGTTCAAGCCTTGTGGGCACCGTGGAGTTTGACTCGTCCGCTTTGCGAGGTCAATGAACCGGTCATCGCGAGTGCAATGAAGATGGTTGGATTGAGCAAAAAAGAGTTGCGAAGGAAATCCCGATGGAATGGTGCATGATAGCTCCCGTCTCCGGCGTCGAAGAATAGATGCATGGTTCCAGCTGACAACGAAGCGGCTAGGCGGGGGCTACCTATGCTTTAAAATAGTCTTTTGAGTCAACCTTCGTGAGAGGTTCTAGTACTTTTCTTTCACCTAAGTCCTTCTTTGGACATTTGTCGTTGTAGTCCATTTTGGACATAGTGGTTTAAGTGTCTAATTTTTAATATAGGAGTCTTTTTTCTTTTCTTGCTTGTTTAGACTCAGAGACATCAACTTGCGCACCCACGTTACACTTAATTGAAATGGTTTTATCCAAAATGATCACTTGTCTTTGCTCGACCACTAATTCTTCGAAAATGATTAATATTTAAACTAATCGGAGTGAGAAAATCAATTGATATCCTTCCCAAATTGGGGCTTACCAACTCCCGTCTTGCATCTCATATGCTCACATCCCTTTCATCATCATCATCATCGTTGCTCGATGAATTTGCATGGATCTTTTCTCATATAAAGCTTAAGCAAGCAATGAAGACTTAATCTCGTTTAGGTCATCCAGTAGGGATTGCGGTTGAAACCTTTCACCCTGGAAAGCCATTACCTCACCCACTAAACACTACCCTCTCATTTCAAGATCGGCGTGTTTTGAAACGGGGTTTAGCCATCATTTTTGCTCCATGCGAGAGAAAGTCCAGCGAGCCGAGAAGTTAGCTTCGAGAATCGGCGATGCGCAAATTATCTCAAGCCATGAAGGAAGGACAAAGATAATCCTCGACTCCTCGGGAAGCTTTCCAAGTCAAAAAAAAAAAAAAAAAAAAAAAAAAAAAAAAAAAAAAAAAAACAAAAAACAAAAAAAAAAAAAGAAACAAAAAAAAAAAGAAGGATTTTAAAATCCTCACAATCTCGGATATAATTCCAAGCTCCTCGGGAAGCCTTCCAAAAAAAAAAAAAAAAAGAAGAAGAACTCAAAAGTCCCCAGACGTCTCAAGAAGCTCTCCCGATGATCAAAAGGAGCTGAATTCTCGCAAGATCGCAAAAAGTTGTCGGTAGCTCGGACTTCCTCTTATCATTACCTTAAACCAATCCCAAGCCATCCTCTCAATTTTAGAGGATACTCCCATCACCATTACCCTTGCCCTTGGCCAAGTCAAAATCGACCTCTCATTCTTGGAGGCAATCAATCTTCCTCGCCATAGATTTCCCAAACACATCCCCGCGAGCCAACCTCTCATCTTTAGAGGTTCGGTCGGTAAAAGGCCTAGCCAGACCTCTCATCTCAAGAGGTCATAATCTCCCAAATCACTAGATAGCCGATCGAAGCCGGAAACCCGAGCTACGGTCCCTACTTGGGATAGCGGTTTCATTCTAATATCCTCGATGTCGGGATCAAATTAATGCTTCATTGCTTGCTTAAATTGGAATCTAATCCATTTTGGTTCAAAATTACCAATCAAAGATTGTGCAAATTCAACCCTTCCCTTCATGTGAGCATATTTCATTTCTCCTCACAAACACTTGCCGTGGATGTCCCAGCTGGGGCTTCGCATCCGTGTCTTTCATGGACACTCTAAGGGGATATGTTATTCAATCCTCCAAATCCTCAAAATCCCCAAGGTCCTCGAGACCCTCGAATTTCAACATTCATTCTCTTTTCATTCGGGATAGGCCCGAACTACGGCGACTGAGCTCTTCATAATGGAGGGAACGTAGGCAACCGAAATGGTCCGGTCGAAATCACAAACAAATCTCAAAAAAAAAAAAATCCGGTCTCATCAAGGATCGTCCCTATACACTTTCCGCCCTTCCAAGCTTGATTTTCGATATCGGTTGGTTTTCTCCTTGTGATTAATCAAAATATTTGTTCATATCGGATTTAGGGATTGAATAACCCGAACATTAACAAAGGGTTTTAAGCGGCCTTGTGATCATCATGAATAAGACAAGTTTTCAAGTGTCTCGACAAGATCTTCTCTCTCTCCATCATAGGGAAATAGAGCCAAACCTTTGTCTTTACGTACTGCGGGGGCTTCCATACACTTTTCCACACCTTGTGATGCTTATACTCTCTCAAAAGAGTCAAACCAAAAGCGAGAGTGTCATACACAAATTCGGGAGACATTCCCATCTTTCAAAAGATATGCCCTTGCACGTAAACATTTACGAGTCTTGTCCGATGGCGGTTGACTAAGGTACGAAAAGATGGGTTCCCCCTGCAGTAAGACTACTCTGAATTTCTTCATCTTTGGGGCTTGCTAAGCGGTTCTCCCGGGTTCTCTGTGTGACTCTTCCAAGTGGGGCTTATATAGTCATCTTTGGGTCCACGTTGGGTTCTTCACTACGAGATAGACTCGCCAAATCGCTTCTTCAAAATCTGGACTTTGCCTACTCGGGATCAGGGGCTTTGTCAAGATGGTCTTTTGGACCCGAATTTTATCAAGTCGCAGAAAGAATTTCGGCTTAGAACTTGGTACACGGCGGCTTCAGTAGCATCGAATTCAAGATCGGGGTTTCTCCCGGCATTAGCAATTCCATCAAATCATCCTCAGGACAAGGTTTCGGCCAAGGTCGCGACTCATCCAAATGAAAGAAGCTTCGCTCGTATCAACGTTGGCCTAAAGTCTGTCGGCATCGGCTTGAAATGACCAAGAATGAGAGGGAAAGTTTCAATCAAGACCCGGGATCCGAATCCAATCTCATCAAGATTGAGGTCCATGTGATATTGCGACAAAACCTCACCAACAACCATTTGTTTAAATCGCGATCAAGGGTTCTCATCCCCACTTGATCAAAATCTGTTCCAAGCGGTCTCCATACCCATGCATCCCCACTAAAAATCTCCCGAGGGCTCATGTAGCATGCACAAAACTTGAGTCAATAGGAATAATCCTAAATCATCGAAGATCATAAATCATAATTTTCTGCCCGAGAAGCTTAGGCTAAGTGCATCTTGAAAGCAAGTAAATGCATCATCCCATAATCATTTTGGTTCCATGCATGCATCTGTCATCATGAATGCCATATATGCATCTTCCTCTTCACTAACGAATGCGAGAATTCAAACGTGAAATCAAATCCCCCTTTTTTCGGCAAGGATGATCTTCACCAAAGACGACCTCCAATGAATGAAGACGCCCTCCAACATCTACGGTTTGGCAAAGACAAGCTCAGGCGTACGCAACTTGCTAAAGACGACCTCGATGTCCCTGAAATGGATGAAAACGGCCCCAATGAAGACCACCTCCGGTGTCTACAATTCGGTCGAGAGACGCCAAGTTCTCGAATACAAGTCGGTCGGGGACGCCAAGTTCTCAAAATGCAAATCGGTCGGGGACGCCAAGTTCTCAAATGCAAATCAAATGCCGGTTGGTCGAGACGCCAAGTTCTCAAATACAATTCGGTCGGAGACGCCAAGTTCTCAAATACGGTTCGGTCGGGGACGCCAAGTTCTCAAATGCAAATCAAATGCCGGTCGGTCGAGACGCCAAGTTCTCACATACAAATCGGTCGGAGACGCCAAGTTCTCAATACAAATCGGTCGAGGACGCCAAGTTCTCAAATACAAATCGGTCGAGAGAGACGCCAAGTTCTCCAAGGCAAGAAGGTCGAGGCGCCAAGCTCTCCGAATACAGTGCGGTCGAGAGACACCCGAGTTCTCAAAAGCAAGAAGTCCCAATGTGAATACAAGCTCAACCACCTCTGAGGTTGACGATCACCGGCAAGATGCGGACTCGACAAACTCCTCCTTCGAGGTCAAAATGCTTCCAAAGACGGCAAATCGTCGGCGAGAAACCGTCCCCACGAACAGCAACTTAACAACTCTTCATCAACATCAGTAGTAGCCTCGGTCCTTCCGGCAACTACGAGGTAAGCACGGCACGGGTATGAAAGCATATCTTAGTCAACTACTTTTCTAAAAGAACATTATCATCGGATCATAGGGCGACTTCCCAAAAGCGGTCAAAACCTTAGGGTGACTTCCCAAAACAGTCAAACCGTAGGGCGACTTCCCAAAAATAGTCGGATCATGGGGTGACTTCCCAAAAATAGTCAAACCATAGGGCGACTTCCCAAAAATAGTCGGATCGTAGGGTGACTTCCCAAAAATAGTCAAACCATGGGCGACTTCCCAAAAAATAGTCGAGATCATAGGGTGACTTCCCAAAAATAGTCAAACCGTAGGGCGACTTCCCCAAAGCAGTCAAACCATAGGGCGACTTCCCAAAAATAGTCAAACCGTAGGGCGACTTCCCAAAATAGTCAAACCATAGGGCGACTTCCCAAAGCAGTCAAACCATAGGGCGACTTCCCAAAAATAGTCAAACTACGGGCGACTTCCCAAAAATAGTCGGATCATAGGGCGACTTCCCAAAAATAGTCGAGATCGTAGGGCGACTTCCCAAAAATAGTCGGATCATAGGGCGACTTCCCAAAAATAGTCGGATCATGTGGTGACTTCCTAAAATAGTCAATCCCTCGGGTGACTCCCAAATCTGAGTCAATCTCTAGGACGACTTCCCTAAAATAGTCAATCCTCGGGTGACCCCGGATCTGATCAATCCTTGGTCCATCCACTTGGCCAGACATTGATCACCTTTCTTCTAGATGGTTCTCGTAAGCCCGAGTCTTCCCCAACAAGAACACCTTCAAATAGCCTCCATCAGTACCGAACCTCAACTTAGGTTCATACTCTGAACTAAGTCTCCATTTAGGTTCATACTCCCCGAACTAAGTCTCCATTAGGTTCATACTCTGAACCGAACCTCAACTTAGGTTCATACTCTGAACTAAGTCTCCATTTAGGTTCATACTCTGAACAAAATCTCAACTTAGGTTCATACTCCCGAACTAAGTTCCCATTTAGGTTCATACTCCTGAACCAAGACCTCAACTTAGGTTCATACTCTGAACTAAGTTCCATTTAGGTTCATACTCCTGAACCAAATCTCGACTTAGATCATACTCCTGAACTAAGTCTCCATTTAGGTTCATACTCCTGAACAAGACCTCAACTTAGGTTCATACTCCGAACTAAGTTCCCATTTAGGTTCATACTCTGAACCAAATCTCAACTTAGGTTCATACTCTGAACTAAGTTCCCATTTAGGTTCATACTCACGAACAACAAGACCTCAACTTAGGTTCATACTCCCGAACTAAGTTCCCATTTAGGTTCATACTCTGAACCAGAATCTCAACTTAGGTTCATACTCCCGAACTAAGTTCCCATTTAGGTTCATACTCCTGAACCAAATCTCAACTTAGGTTCATACTCCCGAACTAAGTCTCCATTTAGGTTCATACTCCTCGAACCAAATCTCAACTTAGGTTCATACTCTGAATCTAAGTCTCCATTTAGGTTCATACTCCCGAACCAAATCTCAACTTAGGTTCATATACTCCCGAACTAAGTCTCCATTTAGGTTCATACTCCCGAACCAAACCTCACGACCCAGGTTCATACTCCCGAACTCTGGTTCCATTTAGGATCATACCCCTCAAAAGAAATTCCGGCGGTAAAACGTAAGACCGAGTGCCCCGAGAAAGATAACGGAATCCCGTATCTTTCATCAAAATCATCCCGGCAGCTAAACATAAGACCGAGTGCTCGAGAAAGATAACGGAATCCCGTATCTCTCATCAAAATCATTCCCGCAAGAAACGTAAGACCGATTTCCCGACAAATACGTACCTGTTTTTCCTCAAAGAAAGGCTAACAAAATCCTCAAAGAAAGTCAATGTAATCTCAAAAGCCAACGAAATCTCGAGAAGATCTCGAACTACGAAAGGGCTTGATTCCCACTAGGATACGTGGGTAGCCTATCATTAGGTCCAGCCCCTCGACCAAAACGGTCACCCCTCTCCTTCGGCAACAGACGAAGTCCACCGAAAGGCCATTTCAAATCAAGGTCCGAGGCGCCTGAAAAGCCATCATCATCAAGGTCCGAGGCACCTAAAAAGCCATCTCAAGGTCCGAGGCGCCTAAAAAGCCATCATCACCCAGGGTTCGAGGCACCTAAAACGCCATCTTCAAGGTTCGAGGCACCTAAAACGCCATCTCCAAGGTTTGAGGCCCCTAAGACGCTATCACTAGGAAAGCGATAAATCGCAATCATCCCCAAAGAAACCGAAAATGGTCATTCCTATCCCTGCCAGAGCGGATAGCCATCGACCGAAAATGGTCATCTCTTATCCTCAGAGTTTCTTTCCAAAGAAACGACCGTAGAACTCGCTCATCGTTCGAGGCACCTAAAACGCCATCATCTCCAGTGGTCAAGGACCCGAACTACGGCCGGCTTGATTCCCTCGGGATACGTAGGTAGCCTATCGCTAGGTTCAGCCACTCGATCACTGATCATCAGTCAAATATGGAGCCTATTTATCGACGACCCCGCTTCCTTCGAAAAACGCCGGTCCGCCGAGGGCTACCGTGTGTAAGTGCTCCAATTTGAGTTGAAAGTAGTTTTTCGTTAGAAAGTTAACGAAAGTTTTAACATTTCTAACATTTCTAACAATCTCTAACCTTCCTAACCAAGCAAGAGTAGGTTAGGGTTTGCCATTTAAAGTTAAACCAAAAAAGGAATCCAAAAAAGCAAAAGAATTAAGAAAATCCCGAAACAAAGAAGTTGAAAAACAATTTCGCGATATTTTGAAAAATATTCTTCTGTTCAAAGCCCGGAGCGGCATTTAATGCACCAGTGCACGTTTACAACCCCCTCCGTGCGGATGTCTTTGTCACTCATAGTGTCCTATAAATTGAACCCTCCTCTCTCAGTTTAAACAACACATTTTGACACAGCAACGAAGTTCTGGCGAAATATAGAGAGAAAACAGTGGGAATCCTTTGATTGCCACCATTTTCTCTTGAATATTTCCCAATCCACTCCAAACATTCTCAAATCACTCTTAAACACACCAAGCTCAAGCTTGAAACACTACTCAAGAGGAAGATTAGGGAGAAAACATGGAGGACTTAAGTGTTATCCACTTGTTTTCTCTTTGATCAACTCTATCATCAAACCCTAAACACATTCAAGCCTTGAATCCTCCCAAACACAAATCCAAACACCAAATCTTGATACTCCTCAAGTCAAACACCAAATCTTGATACTCCTCAAGTCAAATTCCAAGCCTAGGAAGATAGGGTGTCACCATTGGTAAAGCCCTCCTTCTCAAAACCCTAAAATCCTCTTTCAACTTCTTGTTCATCTTGTTCTTCTTACTTGAATCTTTTCGATGTCTATTTTAACTTAAGTTTTGACCCAAGATGGTCATCTTGAAGTTCATCTTCATGAATGACCATCTCAAATGGTCCACATTTTAGATCTCTAGTTGATTTTTCTCTTAAATTTCATTTCTACAAAACATCCCCTTTCCCTTTGCAAAGGACATGTTTCAACCCCATAAATTCCCCAAGGATGACTTGAATATGCTAACCACTTAACAAAAAGTAGTGGTATCAAGTCTAGGGATGAAAATGGGGTGAACATAGATGCAAAACCCCCAAAAATCACATTTTCCCTCAAGAACATCTTGCTGTCCAGTAGCATTGTTCTGAGACCTCAGTCCATTTTCCTATTTTTTGGACCCAGTAAAACTTGGAATTGGATGTTGACTACAAAACACTTTTTGTAGCCAACATACATATCTTTCCAGACATATTTTTATTTTATTTTTTGGGTGAGTAAAACTCCTCTTTTCAATTTTTATTTCAGAGGCCAGTTCATCAGCTTCTGGAAATCCAGATTTCACATCTGAGATTTCCAGAAGGTTTTGACCCCTCAAATTTCTTCAAAATGGAAAGTTTCTTTGTAGAAACCCTATTTATGGTGTTTTAAGCAACTTTCATTCTCGGACTTTCCCCAGATTTTGAGTTTTTGAGGCCTTTAAGTCCATTTCAAAGTCAAGGGTCAACTGCCTTCTTTCATTCTGGCAGAATTGTTTTTCAAATCCAAAAATCTTTTGAGTGCCAAGACTCAAACCAAAAATTCTCCAAAAAATCATGGGATCAGTTTAAAGTCTTAAAAAGACATCCCAATTTTTACTTTCTCCAGTTTCAATTTATTTTGGTCAAAACACAAACACACACATACACACACACAACAAAAGGATTTTCAAATGTTTGGAAGACTTGCTTTGCGAGGCGCGTCGGGTGCACACTAACGTCCTTCCCGACGCGTAACATGACCTCCGAACCTAAATCTCTGATCTCGGGTTTTTTTCAAAGTTTTGGCCCTTAAAATAAAAATGGCGTGGCGACTCCGTTTGATTTCAAAAAATCGGGTACATCACACGATGTTGGAGAGCCAAGTCGGGTACTCAATCACTCTGATGAAACCAACTCGGAGCATTTTCTCAATTTCTTCTTTAACTTGCAAGGACCACTCTGGCTTGATCTTGCGCAGCTTCTGTTTGACAGGCTTGGATTCAGGATCCAGGGGAATTATGTGCTCCACGATCGAGGGATCGAGTCCTGGCATGTCCTGGTATGACCAGGTGAATACGTCAACATACTCCCGAAGGAGGCTTATCGGTGGCTTCTTTTACGCATCGGCGAGCGCCCACTTGTGTCTCTTTAGGCTCTTGCACCGACCCTGTGTTCACTTTGGTCATAACCTCTTCGGCGGCTTGGGGCCCGGTTGTCCTCTTGGTCGACTACACTCTCGAGAACTTCTCTAATGTATTGTTCATTTAATGTGTCTGCTTCTTTATCAATTGAGTTATTAACGTCTTTTAAGTTGTTTGTTAACTTATTAGTTGTTAAAGTGGCAATGAGAGGATACTCCGAAAGGTCATACTTTTCATTAAACGAGAACGGAGATGCATGGTTGGCTACATTATCATAGTCTTCCGACGTAAGGCCGTTGGACGACTCAGAGGACTGGCCTTTTACAAGAGCGGCTCGAGAGGGTTTGAGACCGGGTTTAGGGAGATGTGGGTGCAGGCCCATCTTGTCTTCCATTTCTGCCTGGCTTGCCCTTGGTCCGGTGAAAGTTACCCAGTTCTTCAGTGGCATTGCTGGATGCTTGATGAGGGTTCGGGGATCGAGAGGCTTGGCTTCTGCCGTCCCAACCATGGCAATCATGCTATTTTCGGAGCCCAGGTCAATCAGGTTCGGCACCTCCATGACTTCTTCAAAAAGACTCTGTAGAGCTGGTCCACTGAGAGCGTCTTCAATAAATTCTGGTTTCTTCTGCTTTGGAGTTACTATCTCGAATGTGGCCTCGGCGGCTGATCCAAACAATCTGTTTCCCATGGAGAGTACCTTGAGTTGCTCTTCCAAGTTTGGGATTCCCTTGAGTGTGTACTCATACTGGACTGTGGTGGCAGTTGGTCCAGGTAGAGTAGTGATGTCGAGGAATGCTCCCCTTATTGGATTAGCCTTGAGTCCTCTGAAACGCTTGAGGTCCCGTGCTAGCTGTTCCATCCTTTCTGTAGTCTCGGTGCTGACTATCCCTATTTATTTCTCATCTTCATCAGTTCCACTGTCGATCCCCTCGGTTACTTGTCGGTTCCATTGTCGGTCCCCTCGGTTACTGCTGTTGGTTCCCTGTTGGTCCCCTCGGTTACTCGTTGGTTCCCCTGTCGGTCCCCTCAGTTCTGCTGTTGGTTCCCTTGGTGAAGTAATGAGCGAGGTTGAAACTGTAAGGTTGGAGGTTGGGTGTGCCGTCGGAGGTTCCCCTTTTGCAGGCTGCTGCCTTGGTGCGAGCGAGCCTTTTGTTTTCCTTGATGTCAGACGGTATTGACACATAGCCAAGCCCCTGGACCGTGGTGTGGTCCTTGACTTCAATGACCTGGTGTTGGCCCTGTAACCTTCTGCCGAGCCCCAGTCCTGGGATGAAGTTCATAAGTTTCATCATCTTCATGGCAGGAGGAATCTGGTCGTGAGATAGTGGAAGGTCCACGTTGCATATTTGGATCTTGGAGGTTTCCAGAGTGAATCTAGTTAATGCCATGTCGTCACTATGCTTGATTTCTAACACTGGAATGTCGTTGGTGCTGGTCCCCTCGGTGGTGACACTGTCGCCGTAGACTGTGGTTAGCTCGTTGCCTTGCATGAACTTGAGGCACTGATGAAGGGTGGATGCCACGCCATTGATTTGATGCGACCGGGGATGCCCAGGGATGGGCTGTAAAAGTGATTGGAATGTCCAACACTTGGAATTCGGTGGGGATCATCCGCTTGCCGAACCAGATATTATGAGTAGCAACCCCGAGAAGCGTACGGAAGTAGAGTCATAGGCCTTGGCGGTGTGGACTCAAGGCTTGAGATCTGTGGGCTTGATGTCAAGCGGGTCCATCATCTTGGCGGGCAAGACATTCATTCCGGAACCTCCGTCTACCAACACGCGGGGAAGGCGACGCTCGTCCAGTGGGCTGTGATGTAGAGCGGCTCATTGTGATCAGCCCCAAATTTTGGAAGGTCCAAATGCGTGAAGGTGATAATGTTGCCATAGTGGATGTTGCCGATCATCGAATGACTTCGTGCAGGGTTGTGTCCACGGGGACCATGGTACGGGCCAGCTTTCCTCTAGCTTGAGCTTGTGAGGATATGAGGATGTGAGCGAGGACCAAAGGGAAATGTTCGCTCGGGTTCCCGCTGAGCCGAGCGAGAGGATCGGGTCCTCTTTCAGGGAACTTGCGTCTTCGGGCCGGCCGGGTTGCGGTTCGGCTCCGTCGGCTTTTTGGTGGCCTTAGGTGGTAATGCATGGATTTGACCCGATCGGGTTAGAACGCCGACATCGCTTTGGTCCCTTACCGAACAGGCCGCTCTGATTTGAGCCATAATTAGAGGAGGATTCCTCGTAGCATAGGGCCATATGTCTTCCCTCAGCTCATTGGCTTGTAGATGTATTCTGGGAGCTTCGGTAGCTTGACGGATTACGTCCCGGAGATGCTGCTTAGGTGCCTGCGAGGAGGTAGTTTACGGATTGCCGTAGGCTGTTCAAACGTCCGTGGCACAACAGTGGTTGCTGAATCAAGCGTGCGTTGCTGACCCTCCGGGGGAGTTTGGAGAGTTCCCGGCTAAAGCGAACAGTCTCCTTGATCTCCTCACGATATACCGCGCTCCTTTCCTTCTTGCTGAGCATACTCAGGGCATTCTGGAGTTGGGTTTGGCGATACTCATGGTTTGCTAATTTTCCTCCGCTTTTGGCCCAAATCAACTTTCTTGCAGCGGAGCCTGCGTCGAGAGTTAGTGCCTGTGTTTCCTCCCATGTGAGAATAGCCAGTGCTTCTTTGAACTGCGTGTGGCAGTCTAGATAAACTACCATCGGGGAGAGCTTTCTTTTCTGCTTTATCTGAGTGGCGGGTATGTCAGAAGGTGAGTACACGGCTTCCCGAACATCTGCCCATGTGACTGGTTGCTGTCCCAGTTGATCGTTTCTGTAAACGAATGCCGCGGTCTGTGGAATTTCTCTGAGTAGTTGCTCGAGACGAATTTCCATCTTCCTCTTGTTTCTTTTGAATAGACCTTCCTCCATGAGTTGGCCTTTCAATTTGAGTGTGGAAATGATCCGTGCCCATCCTCCCAGGACCCTTGGGAGTCCGATTTTGTTGACTTCATGACCGGCTTGGAAGAGAATGGTTTCACCGTCTTCGCCGTCGCTTTCGCAGAGAACTTACTTTCCTCGGGGAGGTAGGCGCTGGGATTTGATCTGCTGTGCCGTTCCATCTCCTAGGTCATCGGGACCGTTGACCACCCTCGATTGACAGAGGGGGTTGGATGAGAACAGACGGTAGTCGAGGAAGTTGCCGTGAGCAAAACCCCTGAGTTCGAACTGGTCTAGAGTGGACTCTAGCTTCGTCCAGCTGCTTGTGACACTTTAAGGGCTCGGTCCCTGTCGGTCTTTTGAGCTTGGTCTTCGTCCCAAAGACGGCTTTCTTGAGCGGCTAGTTCCATGAGGGCTTTCCTTGCGAGAGCTAAGCAGTCTCCGTAGGTGCGTGCCGTCTGACTAGTGTCCAGAACCGTGATCACATCCAAATCGCCGAATGGCGGAAACACCTGGATTACGTTAACGAAGGAAGTCGAGATGGGACATTCCATGCAGCCTTCCTTGATCTCGATTACCAAGAAATTCGCCCATATCTGCTTGATTGACCCCACGAGGGTGTTGAATTCTGCAATGTTGACAGTCTCGTGATCTCGCTCGATCGCCAAGTCTATCAGAGCTAGCAGTCTGCTGGCGGGATGTCTGGATCCGGCCGCGACTGGCCGTGGAGCACCGAACTGGAGCATGTTGATGCTGAGGTGGTCGTTTCCAACGTCGGAAGCTGACTCTGTCTTGCGGGGAAGACCTTCACAGATGTTTTTGGGGTGGCTGCCGGAAGCGTTCCCGAGGTTGATCTGATTCGTGACAGGGTGAGGAGCTTTGCCTCCTTCGCTGTTGCCCTTGGCCTTGGCGGCGCTTGAGGGTATAAGCTTGACTGATGGCACGGGCCGGTTGCCGCTTGGGCTGGTACTCGGAAGTAATGATGAGCTCTGAGCTCGTTTGGCCAGGGCCTCGTTTACCATGAGCAGGCAGTCGTCGAGGGTGACTTTGGCATTGCGGGAATACGACGATAAGGACCGGATCCTTGGTATCATCGGGATATCTTGAATAGATGATGTTGACGAAGTCGTCGTCGATCACTTGATCGTAGAGGATTCTTTGTCGTGTCAACCGGTTGCTTCTAATTGTCGGATAGCCGCCCGTTTGGACGTTGAGCTTGACAATTTCCATGGTATTGGAGCCTTGGTCGTAGGTGACACTTCGGGCAGGTGCCGTCCTCGAAACCGAGCATGTGAATGCAGGAGATGCCCGCGGTTCGGCGCATCCTCGACTCCGGAGAGTCACGATTCGTCATTGTACGACGGCTCAACCCAAACGTAGGGACGTATTGCGTCGGGTGCGTTCTTTGGAGGCTGAGCTAGGAAAACATCATGCCCTTTATTGGAGAAGAGGGGTGCAGCGGGTAATTCCTCGTGGGGCACATCCCACACGACTTCCATGCATTCATCCCGAGAATAACGGTGCTTGTTAACCTTTATCACGAAAATCTCTTCGCCTGGCGGGGCCAGAGAGTTGGTTTGAAGAATGCTGACGAATCTCCGATTGGAGACTGGGGGTTTACGTGCCCGCATCATGGCGATGCTCAGTGTTTCTTTCCACCCGCTCCAAGTGTTGGAAACGACAGGCTGAACTTGATGTATCTGATCTGCTTTCTGTGGTCCGCTCGCTCGAGTACGTTTACATAGTTAGCATCTCCGGACTCTGAGGGATTCTGATGAGATTTGCCCCGATAGTCCCCTGGTCGGTTTGAAGGAGGTAGCCCCGGTGCCTAACTGCGGGCACGCTTGGCCGCCGTCTCGGCTTCGTTTCCTATGAGGAAACTGTCCCCTCTGATGACTTCAAGATCTCCCTGCCAGTTAATGAACTTAACGCACTGATGGAGAGTGGAAGCTATGGCTTTCATGTGATGCAGCCAAGGGCGTCCTAAAAGAGCTGTGAACTCGGATGGAATGTCCATCACGTGGAATTTTGCTGGCACTAATTGGGTTTCGAACCAGAGTTCCAAAGTCACCGTCCCCAGGATGGGACGAGACGTGCTGTCATTGGCCTTGATAGTCGGGTTGGCCGGAATCGGGATGGCTTTCGTTGATGCGCAGGGCTCGCATCATGCTGAGAGGGAGGACGTTAACGGCTGACCCGTTATCCACCAATACTCTAGGGAGTGATATGGTATTGAGCTTGAGAGTGATGTACAGAGCTTCGTTGTGCCCCGAGGCATCTCTCGGTAGGTCTTCGTCACAGAACGTGATCATACTGCCATACAGTCGGGAATCGTAGATCTCGTCTCTATTCGGAGAAGGAGAGTCATCAAGCCATCCATTTCCTATTTTCCTCGTGCGAGGTAAAGCCTTTGCTGGAGCCTCGGGATTGCGTTGAGGCTGTTTGTGGCGGTTGCCCCCCTTGGTTAGCACGTTGATCGAGTGCGAGTGCCAAGATGACTTTGATCTTCCTTTGCCTGTCCTTGCTCGGAAGCTGGACAAATTGAACCTCGTCGATCCCGCGGAGCCAAGCTCGGGACCGGCAAGCAAGATTACCAAGATCCGAGGTATTCTGAGCCCCGGGTTCTCGACTCGTTTCAATGGGACTTTTTCGACTTTCCCACCCTTTGCTCGCTTCTAAAGCCGCATGGCCCGGAGGAAGGGAGGACTCGGCCGAGTAGAGTACGTAGTATTCGAACTTCCGGATGGCTCTCAGTGTACCCACACCGGTGTCTCCAGCTTCGTATCTTTCTCTCGACATACATTGAGAGGATTTCTTCTTGTTTTCTCGGAGGATTGCTCGGACCATGTCTGGGACTCATACTCCAGGGCGGAGCGATACAAACATCAGAATCGATGTGGACATTTGATGAGGACCCGGCTGGAAGAGGCGGAGGAACTGACTCTGCGGCAATCTTCTTGGGCACCCACTCAATGGAATTCACACTGTTATTGTTCGGAAAAGGGTTTTCGACTGTATTGGGCCTACGGGGGCGCTCCAATTTGCCTTCCTCTATCAAGTTCTGGATTTCGTATCGTAACCCCACGCGGCTTGTCGGTGGTATGGCCGTGATATCGATGGAAGGCGCAAAGATTGCTCTTGTCAGCGTTGACTACGGGATTCTTGGGTTTGTAATTTGCAACGGGTTTAAGGAGACCTTCCTTGATTAACCCTTCCAGCATCTTGCTTAGCGGCATGTCCAACTTGTCGAAGTATACGGCAGGCTGCTTCGAAGTGGAGTTGTTGCTTTGTGGGACTGGGTTTTTGTTGCCCGACTGTTGTCCATGATGGATGTAGTTAACAGACGTATCTTTCCCTTTGTCGGGGGCCGGTGCAGGATTGAATGCAGTTGCCGATCGATATCTGTATGGCCGTGCGCAAGTAGCCAACTTCTCCTTGAGATCCTTCTCGAAGCGTGAGCCGGCATTGACCATGGCCCGAGATCTCGGGAAGAAATGATGATCGATGAGAGTTCTCGATGGACGGTCTTAAGCAGGACTTAAAGATCCGCATCTGTTCATCCTTGGAGAGTGGCTCCATGATCTCGGAGAGTTTCCAACTCCACCTCTTGTAGAATTCTACGACGCTTTCATCCGCTTTCTCCTCAGTAGTGATTAAGTCCTCACGACTTGTTTCCCACTCTAAGTTGGATCGGTACCGTTCATGGAAGATGTTACTGATCTGATCCCAGGTGTGGCGATCCGCTGGCTTGACCCTCAGAAACCATCGTAACGCTGAACTTTTAAGCGTATGATGGAAGTGGTTGGCCATTTGCTGGAGGGTTGCTCCTTTCGCTCTCATGCCGAGAACGTAGGTGTCGACATGCGTTTGAGGACATTCGGTTCCGTCGAAACGGTCCATCTCCGGCATTCTGAACTTGGCTGGGAGAGGCGTGACCATTCCCGGATCCGTGGATTTGAGCGTTTCCTGCTTTGAGCTGCTCATGGTGGCTTTCAGGTCTTTCATCTGTTCGACCATCCAGGCTAAGTGGTGGACTTTGAGGCTCGGCGCCGGGTGCTACCATGTGAGCGGTAGTGATTGGAGGTGGAAGGCTTGATAAATGTGAATATATGGGGGCCTTTTCTGAACTGTATCGGGGTTTGTCCCCGGTGTTTTGGGATTCGTGTATAGGCAATGGGATGAACCCGGGAGGGTATCAAGAATATCCGATCCGTTCGAGAGATGGTCAGCGGCCGCAGTGGTATTGAGTGATATGAGTAGCACTGGGCTGGCCAAATACACCAGGGTTGCCCTGAGAGGTGGCAATGTGGAGCCTAGGTCGGCTGTTTCCTTGGTTAGAAGTCATCCCATAAGTTGGCGGGGGAGGAACCTGGTTGAAGGTTTGGTGAACTGGTTTCGGGGAATCGTCATCCTCGACCAGGATAAAAGTACCGTCTGACTGGGGATAGCTGCTATACCTCGCTCATTCAGAAGCTGTACCACGAAATTCTGCTGATCTTCTTTCTGCCTCGTGTGAACCTCACAAGCCCGGATGGCTTCTTCCAAGGTCATATCTGTTACCGGTGGCGGGGGTCCGTCCCCGTCACGATTTCTCAGTGAGCTAGACATGTCGGAAATTCTGGCCGAGGGAACTGAGGGAACCGAAGAACTGCTCGACGCCGCAGGGTGATTCGCGAGGCGCTGACCCGAAAATCTGAACCACTTTCTGCTCGCTGCAGGGAACGAAAGGAAGGGTTTAGGCTTCAGAAAAGGGTATTTGGCTCAAGGTTTCGGGATTGTGCAATGTGCAGTTACCGATTAATGTTTACTTAAAGCGTGTTTTCTCAGAGTCCTAATCGGTTGGAAAAGAGCAAGTCTTATTTTTCGCAACTAATCCTAGAGCTCTAATCAGTGGATCTCGTCACTACGCTTATAAGCCCCTCGTTTCCATTTGTAGATCATCTTTCTCGTGACGGACTATCCCGAGCGAGGTCTTATAAGGCAAGCGAGTTCCACCGACAAAGGAAAAAGTGAACTTAAGGCTAGCTGATCACGCAAACTTCCAACGTATGTGACGCACGGGCCACAGTCGAAGTCAACGTCCTTAAGTTAAGGCATGGATCGTGCCAAAATTTCGGCATGACCTCTCCTGAATCGCTTGCGCGAGGGACCTTGGCTTTTGGCGTTGGCCAAGTTGTGGCTGACACAGTGCATACGGCGAGGGTTTGGTGACACAGCGTCACATTGAACCTTCGGGTATATTTTTCGGCAGAGCTCCGCGTCAAAGTCAAGGCTGAAAAGCTCAAGACTTCGGGTCGGGAACGACCTTCGGTCTCAACCTCTCGAGCTTGACTCGGGGCGGGGCCCGGCGTGAAAAACATACACTTAGGCTTTATGACACGAGCTAAGCCAAAAACCAACCGGGGTCTTGGACAAAGTGTGACACAAAGAGTGCATGGCTTACACGGGCTAGGATGGGAGGTTTGGGACGACCCCGTGCGCCCCCGAAAGGCATCTGGCATGCCAATCGGAGTGCAACTGATAAGGCCATCCCGGGTTACAGGTTGTAGAGTGTGCAGTGTTCCGAGGCAGCAAGTGCACGTGAAGTGCGGTGTACCGAGGCAGCAAGTGCGAGTAGTGTGCGGTCTCTAAAATTTTTTTCTGAGTAAAACAGAGATTTTTCAGAATGTGTCTTAAAGAATTTTGATGCGCAGTTCAAAAGATAGCATGAAAATCAAACATGAATGGGGATGCACAAACATGGTATGATTTTGAAAAGACAACAATGTAATGCCTTTGAAAGAAAACCGTTCGAGGTTTAAAAGTAACACACGCACACGAAAACGAGGAAGGGTAAACGAAAGTTTGACCCACGGAAGGCTTTTTTGAAAACAACGGCAGTTTTGAAAAAAGTATCCAAGTCCCCAGCGGAGTCGCCAACTGAAATTACCCGGATCTTTCGCGCGCGGGCGCGGAAAGGCGGTTGTCTTTCGCGGAGGTGTTGGTGTCTGAGACCTCGCTTCATGGGAAGGAAAAATGAGGAGTCGCCACGCGGTTTTTGTATTTTGAGCCCAAAACGTTGAGAAACGGCTTTAGTGAAAATGTGTCGTTGTTATTGGTAGCAAAAACTTAGGAAAAGGCTTTGAAAACGGGGGTCATTTTTATTGGTAGCAAAAACGAGTAAAAAGCTTTGAGTACCAGAGATTGTTAGGTTCGGAGGTCACGTTACATTTCGGGAAGAGTATTACGAGATCACCCGAAATGCCTCGTATGACGAGTCTTTCTACCTTTCTCGAAAACGTGTGCGTGTGTGTGTGTGTTTGCATTTTGAAATTGGGGCTTGAATGACAAGCTTAATCTTGGTTTGAATGTCAAACGTTGATTAGGTGACTTTGTTTGAAAAGACGAGCATTTGAATGACAAACGTCGGTTTTGAGACGGAAATGAGCGTTCGCGTGGCAAACGTCGATTTTGAGCTTTTTTGAAAAGGAGTTCGAAGGTCGAACTCCGGTTTTGAACCGGGCGAGTCATTGTTAACGATTTTTGCGGGAAAAAGCGTATTAAATGATTTTGAGTGTCAAATGGCGGCTTTTAGTTTGTAAGATGAGCGTTCGGATGCCAAACGTCATTTCACGCATTTTTGAAAGAGAGTTCGACGGACGAACTACGGTTTTGAACCGGGCATTACATTGTTAACGATTTTTATGGAAAAAGCGTATTAAATGATTTTGCGATCAACGAATCGGGTTGCGACTCGGACTTTGAAAAGTAAATACTATCACGATCCAAATGGGTCGGACTTTGTAAATGACAGTATTTAAAGCAGTATCAACGGAATCAAACGATCCGGAATCATAAATGACGATCAACGAGCCAAAATGGCTTGGAATTGTAAATGACGATCAACGAGCCAAAACGGCTCGGAATTGTAAATGACATAAAGTAAATGACGATCAACGGATCGATCGATCCGGAATGGCAAATGACATAAAAAGTAAACGGAACGGGGTCGGAACGCCGTTTTAACCCGTGATTACTTCTCTTACGGGAAGAGAAGAGGATCGAGGGGCTAAAATGTATCGAACCCCGTTAGACGGAGGCGTCTACATTTCAATAACGTGGTTCGAAATGGTTGTAGCGGCTGGCGCGTAAACCAAGACGAAACGAGAGATCAGAGAGAGGGAGTTATACCTATGGCTAGGGTCGACTCCTTTGGCTCGGGGGTGTGTACGGGACACGGAAAGTAGTTTGAAACGGTGTTTCGGAGTGGTGAGGGGCGTATTTGATCGAAATACGAAAGTTTCACGCGAATCGAGACAAAACGGGAGCTCGGGAGGGGTGAAAATCAGTTTGGGCCGTAGGTGAAGTGATTTTTTGGAGTAAAAATGTTGTTATTTTGGCTTTGACAGCCCTCCTATTTATAGGGTGAAAAATGCAGTAAGAGTCCGGACGGACTTAGACTGATTTCCAGGGTTTTGTGGTATTTTGGAACTTTGAGGGGCTTGCTGGCAATTTCAGAATGTTTGCACAGGGAGTCCGGCCGGACTTAGACTGTTTACCAGGGGTATTTTAGTCTTTTCCCTTTGATTTCTGATTGAAGAGTGATGGGAGGGCTATGGCATGGCTGCCACGTGTCCCATGACTCACCAAATGTGTGGGAGTTCGTTCCCGGGTCCCGATTTTGTCCCTTTTTTAAAATAACAGTCCGGAAAATGTCCGAAATGCCCCGAAAAGTGCCGGAAAGTGCGTTTTTCAGGGAAAGCCGTACTTTTACGTGTGATGACACGTGTTAAGTACGCTTCGACGTTGGGATGCTCGGGGCAGTCCCGGGACGTCTCGTTGGCTTGGCAACGGGGAGTTTAACGAGTTCCGGTTAACCTGGAGCGGGCCAGTTAACGGATTTCGGTTAACTTTCTGACGGATTTTGACGATCCGGATTTGGGTACTTACAGCAGGGTAACCCTAGGCACGTTCATCACCATCTCCCTTAACTCTTGTAACTGCCTATTCACTGTATTTCCTGCATCAGGGTTAGCAGGAGCATAAAAAGTATTAAAATCAATTTGAGGGTTAACACTCCCTGTTGGTCCTTGAATGGGTGTTACAAAAGTCGCTGTGGTGGACTGGCCGGCTTCAGGATTGGTGACCACACTATCAGTGGCTGCACTAATCATTGGTATGAATCCCACATTATTGATTAACATCCCCGTATCCCTATCAAAGTCGAGCCTTCTTGGTTGGATTTGGGAGAACATGATGGATCCCATGTTGGGATTTACACTATAAAACTCAAGTGGTACATTCTGGTGTGCTTCGGATGACCCAGATTGAAGAGCGGATACTTCATGTTGCAACCTGTTAACATTGTTCATTAGCATGTTGGAAGCATCGGTCTGCAACATCACCTGGCGTCTTAATTCAGCCATTATATCTGTCAAGCTGGATAGGACATCCGTTGGAATCCCTTGCACAGGTGCGCCTGAGGATCCTCCTTGACCCTGGATCGTGCTGGTGGTAGGACCAACATTTTGACCCAAAGTCGTCATTTCAGCGGTGGCTCCCACCGAAGTCGTATAGGATGACATTCCGGTAGACATCTTGAGTATTTTCAATTAATCAAAAGACCAATGTTCCCACAGATGGCGCCAAACTGTTTTGGTCAAATTCAAGCAATTCAACTTTCAAGGGAAATATTGGGCACAATGGAATATGACAATGTAAATTCAAGATATAAAGGCAAGAGATTTAACGAGGAAAGCCCTTGAACAACTTGTTCGCCGGCATAAAACCTCGAAACAATGAAATATTATTAGTTTTGTGATGGTAGAGAGAAAGTGCGAATACAAAGAGCAATGCTAACTGTGTACGTGTATCTACATGGGTTTTCCTTTGTTGGACTTTTGGTAGGCTTCTCAAGAACTTAACTGAAAACTTAACAGAAAATGGAACGGAGATTGGAAAACTATGAGACAAGTCGAGTCTTGTATTATATACAATCTCCGTAAGAAGTTATTTCCCCGCACAGGTGCTTACGGTTTCTATGGCAATCTTCTAGTAAGATGAAACGACTTTTAAGTATATGATAGGAGCACTCCAAATCAAATACTCTAGCGAACAACACAATGTTTGCAACTTTGGACTTTGAAGGATTTGATGCAACAATACGACAATGATTGGGATATGTTTATCTATCTTACTAGAGGGTAGGAATGCTCAAAATACTGTATATATGAATTGAAATTCGGAGGGGAAGCTTATAAAGAGAGTTAAGGGGTTTGTGTCTTTTCCCACGAAAGGACACAACTTTCTGTTTGAATTGGCACCTGTTCAGGATCTGCTCGGCCGAGTCAAGGGACTCGCTCGGCCGAGCACTGCCGCACGACCGAGTCAATAGACTCGCACGGCCGTGTTGATCAAACTGCTCGGCCGAGCAGACATGTGCCTCGCCCGAGCAAGCTTGTCCAGAGACTTTGGCCAATTTCTGTGCTCTGCTCGGCCGAGTCAAGGACTCTGCTCGGTCGAGCACTTCAAACCAAATTAAACACCCTTTAATTAACTCTCGTTAAGTTACAAAACTTTGTCATTAATTTCTCATTCACCCGAAAATGGTTTTTGAGACAATAAATGAGTTATATAATCTACAACAGATGTAGATTACCATTTGTAACTAGTTTCGTTAACAAATAACGAACTTTCGTTAGAAACCTAGGTCAACGTTAAGTCAAACTTAACTTTCCGTTACCCATTTCCAACAATCCCCCACATGAATGACAATTAATGCATGAATGCAATTTCGTCCAAAGTTCCGGCGAACTATTATTACATCGGGATAGATAGCTTGTGGCCTTGAATCCTCCCTAGTAAAATATTATCGGATATACTAGCCATTTTGATGTATTCCGCTATGAAGCTTCAGCAAACTTGGGAGGAGGACTCATTAAGTCGCACGACATAGTTGGACGAGGGTCACGACTCGTGCTACCTAGCACGAGTCGTGCTGAATTGCTGCACGAGTGTTCCAAGCATCACGCTTCGTGCCACGACTGAGGATGGAGATCACGACTCGTGAGGTGAAGCACGAGTCGTGCTATCGGCGTGATATTGGCGGATTGCAGATTCCGAATTGATTTCGTATTCCTTTTTGACGTTATTTTGTTTCCTAGTTTAAAGAGTTTTAATTAGGATTGTTTTTATTTTCCTTTTCCTAGTATTTTAGGGTTTTATTTAGATTATGAATACTCTCTCTCTCAGTTTGTATAAGGATGCTTTTTGATATTAATTTTGATCATTTAATTGCTGCTGCAATTGTAAGTCTCTTTAGACGTTTTTGAAGGTTGAATCCCTTTTGGGGCTGATTTCTTCATATCTTCAAGAATCTCATCAATTTGGTGTTGTTCTTGCCAAACCCTAGCTCGTGGATTCGATCTAGGTCAAACAATACGTTTATTCGGTTGTTTGCCTATCCAGGTTACTTATTTTAATTTATTATTCCGCTGCATTCATTCTGTTTACATCACATTTGGTAGCGAGTCGCTTTGAACCAGTGACTGTCGGATGTATACCAAGACAACAATACTCACATAATAACAACTCTAACAATTGTTGTTCTCACGTTTTGTCCATTTCGGCCCTGGACCGTATCTTATTCATAAGCGTTTATTTAGAGGCGGCCTAGTTACCTCTTGCTTATATAGGTGATTCTCACTATAAGGAGTATCATGCACTACTCCACCCGTAGGTATAGAAATCATTAAAAGTTTTCTCAACTTATCCTTACCACTGCTGCATGTGCTTGTACTTGGATGTTCTGGGAATGAGTATTCAACATCTCCAGGTTAATAAACCAAGTTGTTGTTTCCAAGTAACTCTACTAGAACTTATAACTTGGTTGTCTCATTGAACCAAGGGCCTGGGATCTCCATTTCTCAAGGTTGAGTGTCAGCTATAAGTTCTTTTGTTGTGGGTTTTAAACTCATTCCCCTTAACAGTTTATACAGTTGATCTCGATTACTACCCTTAGGTAGATGGATCCGATTTTGACTTCACATGGCTAGTTGTGACAGTCGCATTTTGAGATCAATTGTACTATGGTAGTGTGTCTAAGACCATTGTGTCTTGACTTACTACTATGTTCTACACCTTTTCCTATTTTCCATTGTCGTCACAATGCCTTAGGTCATGCAGACATAAACTTATTCCACAAAGGAATATCTTTTCCAAGAATTTATTAGACCAATAAGCTTTTTCCTAAGCTTTGTCTAATTCTATCAACTCATATTCTTTACAAGATTGAGTTAGCTATATTATCTTGGAAAGTGACACCTTTACTCCAACTAATGTGAGTGTATTCTAGTGTCGAATATTCAATCAGTATACTCTTTCCATACTATTGAATACCATAGGTATTGTAATCTTTAATCATAAGTATATCTTTAAGTACACCAAGTACTATGACTATACTATTCCGGTGATTGATTACAATTACATTTAGACTTTTAGTCTATCTAGAATGATCAGTCCCTTCTAGTGATCAAATTCTTCTATCGGTTAGTTTCTTCAAGTGGTTATTATCTCTGTACCATTCTGAATTCCCAAGTATTCAGTATCTCTAAGTGGTTTGACCTCCTTAGAGTCTACCTTTCAGGAATCTACTTTACAGAGATTACCTCTCAAGATTCTACCTTACTAGAGTACACCTCTCAAGAATCTATTTGAACTTTTGAAGTACTTTTTCAAGATAATGGGATTGTGATAGGACTATTCCTTCTGATGTTCTAGAAATCTTTATTTCTAATATGACATCGGCTAATCCCCTATCTTTCATGTCAAAGTTTTTCTTTAACATGTCTTTGGTATCAAATGATTCAGATGTTCCTTTAATGTAGACACATTTGTCACATTCATTAATCTTGAATCCATTTGATAACATAGTTCTATCGAACTTCTCATGCCACTGTTTAGTTACTTGTTTTAGTCCATATGAATACACAAGTAGATCCAACACGGTTGTGCGACATAGAACGCTCTGTTGTGTCAATGGGATAATCTTGCATGAATCATAATGTCCTTTCGACAACTAGCCTGGCTTTATACTTATCAACAGATCCATAGGCTTTATACTTTCTTTTAAGAATCCAATTATAACCTAATGGTTTGCACTTGGAGGGAGATCTACCAATTCCCAAGCATTATGGATTTTATCTCACTGTTAATAGCCTCTCTCCAGAACGAACTATCCGGACCAGATAACGCTTCCATAACAGTTGCTGGTTCATTTTCCAACATAAATGATAGAAAATCAGGACCAAAAGACTTTTCCACTCTTGTCCTTTTACTAAGTTTAGGTCCTATCATTTCAAGGAAGTATATTCTTAAAGAATATAACGTGTCTTGTTTAAGTATTACTACTTTTAGCCAAATACCCCCACAATTTAGGTATTTATAAAACAGCTTACGAATACTTCAAATTCGTTAGGAGTTTTTATCTTCCAAATATATGATGATCCATTCTTTTAACTGTTAACAGTTTAACAGTTTTTGTTCATACTAGAAGTTCATATCAATAGAACTTATGTATTAAGCTTGTACCCCCACACTTGAGATGTACCTCCACACATCAAATATTTTATGAATATCCTAATTCATATTTAATATTTTTCTTTATGTGGAGTCATTTAATTGTAATAACCATGTTATCTCCTGACAACATAGTCATAACCATGTTCAAGTGAGGTCTCTTCAACCTTGGTCTCTTCAATCCTTTGGTTTCGAAAAATACCGCATTGCCAATGGAAACGTAATTCATGGTTTTGGGTCCTATCTTAACCTCTTTAGGTTTAGATATTTCTACCTTTGCTAGGTATACCCACATAAGACGAAACTTATCAATAAGGAGTTCAACATCTCCTTAAAAGTTCTATCTTTCCTTTTTTTTTCTGTGATTCAATTGATTTGAGTGTGTAAGGAGCATTCGTTTGATAAATAAGTGTTAGCGTCCCAGCAATTATTTTTCAAAACGATAGTACATACTCTCCACCTCTATCACTTACGAAAATTCTTAATTGTTAATTAAGACGAATCACAAACCTTATTGTTTACTTAAAACTTTAAGGTTTTACTTTTACTTTTCCAAAAGATGAACTTTGCATTATCAAATGCAATTATTAATAGAAGTAATGAACTATCTATTTACTATCTCTGGTTTGAACTGATTTCTACAAAAGAAATCACAATTGATATGCGAATCAAACTTCATCTTAGGTAGTAATTTTAAATTAACTCGTCGACTTAGTGAATTTAAATTTACACGACCTAATTGAACACGCCATAACAATTGGAACACTTCAAACCAAGTAAATAAAAATTGAAATTTTATTCTTCGCATTTAGGCGGATAAAACATTTACAATTCAAGTTAAGGAGTCCTTCAACAAGGTACCATTTACTAACACAATAACCACATTTGGTCAATTCAATCTTATGCCCCTGGGCTAAGTTGATCAAAGTCCAATGGAACATATCGATCTTCATTCACATTGGCTTGAAGAGGGTTTCCATCTTGGTTGTTGATTCTAGGATGTCGACATTCCCTAGCCATATGCCCGGGTTTGCCGCAATTAAAAACAACTACCTTTGACCTTCTTGGCGGTCCTCTTCACTTTCCCGGTGTTCTTTCTCTTGATTCCGATACTTGTTTCCACCAAGTTCACTTGCGGTCTTTTAGTCACAATACACATAGTATTGTGCATCTCGAGAAAATCCCAAAGTTCTCTCGCGGTCTTTATGCCACAACACACCTTGTATTGTGCATACTCCAAGCCATTAAGAATATAATTGCGACACAAGAAATCGCTGTGATTCCATGTATCCAAATCATTCTTTGCTTTGGATTCATCCTCGTCGGATATCAATGGTGGATATTCCCAAAGAAATTGCACCAATTTTAATGTTGTCAAATAGACCAACATTTTCTGTTGCCACCTCTTAAAGTTCATCCCGGTAAGAATACACGGTCTTTCCGCGTGTACGAACACATGAGACGGAGGGAGAGCATTATGAGGTGCAACCCTTGATGTTGTACCAGAAGGAGGTTTCTTACCATGAACCGAGTGAGATGGTGTAGTAGAGGGTGCAACATTGTTGAACGCAGCGTCACCTTGAGAAGGAGGCGTTCCATTCCCTTGACTGGAAGCGGTGGTGTCTTTCTCATTTGCCATCTCTTGAAGGTCTTGAAGAAGCGTAAATAACTTCTTACGATTGTTGGACTTTTGGTAGGCTTCTCAAGAACTTAACTGAAAACTTAACAGAAAATGGAACGGAGATTGGAAAACTATGAGACAAGTCGAGTCTTGTATTATATACAATCTCCGTAAGAAGTTATTGCCCCGCACAGGTGCTTACGGTTTCTATGGCAATCTTCTAGTAAGATGAAACGACTTTTAAGTATATGATAGGAGCACTCCAAATCAAATACTCTAGCGAACAACATAATGTTTGCAACTTTGGACTTTGAAGGATTTGATGCAACAATATGACAATGATTGGGATATGTTTATCTATCTTACTAGAGGGTAGGAATGCTCAAAATACTGTATATATGAATTGAAATTCGGAGGGGAAGCTTATAAAGAGAGTTAAGGGGTTTGTGTCTTTTCCCACGAAAGGACACAACTTTCTGTTTGAATTGGCACCTGTTCAGGATCTGCTCGGCCGAGTCAAGGGACTCGCTCGGTCGAGCACCAAGCTGCACGGCCGAGTCAATAGACTCGCACGGCCGTGTTGATCAAACTGCTCGGCCGAGCAGACATGTGCCTCGCCCGAGCAAGCTTGTCCAGAGACTTTGGCCAATTTCTGTGCTCTGCCCGGCCGAGTCAAGGACTCTGCTCGGCCGAGCACTTCAAACCATTAAACATCCTTTAATTAACTCTCGTTAAGTTACAAAACTTTGTCATTAATTTCTCATTCACCCGAAAATGGTTTTTGAGACAATAAATGAGTTATATAATCTACAACAGATGTATATTACCATTTGTAACTAGTTTCGTTAACAAATAACGTACTTTCGTTAGAAACCTAGGTCAACGTTAAGTCAAACTTAACTTTCCGTTACCCATTTCCAACATCCTTTTGTTTAGATATACATGGGAGTAACGATAGTAACAAGATAAATATAATTCCTCCTTGTGTGTCAAGAATCTCGCAGGTGGTTGATGACCAAGATTACCGTTATGATTTTGCAGATAAACGTTTGATCTCTTTTGACTTGGTCTTTAACGTTTATAATGCCTCAGAAACGGTTCCTGTAATGTCGCCTTTCAGTAACTTTGCGTAGATTCCATCAAGTTGTATCGCCAAATTGTTATCACAAGATGGATTGGCATGATGTAACATGTTGCTGTAGATTTTCTACCCCGAACAATAACTACTCTCATATTAGTAGCTAACTTAACCTTCATAATCTCACCATGATAACAACCCTAATAACTTAGATTAGTTGTACACAACGTGATAAATAAAATTACTACTCGCTCAGTTTCAATCATCCAAAATAAGTACTTTATACTCTCTCTGTTAAAAAATATTTTTTTGTTATTATGAATGAAATTTGAGCAATAACTTTATATTGATTTAATTATTCAAATGAAAATTTAAAATTTATTATTGATGATATTGTTGATGGTGTATCAATAACAAGTTTTAGATTTTCATTTGTATAATTAAATCAATCTAAAATTATTAACAAATTTCATTTGTAGTAGCGACAAAAAATGAAAAAATCATTTTGAAATGGAGGGATTATTCATTGTGAAAATATTTACTTCTTATAAGATTAATAGAAAAAATTGCATAAGCATTGTGCCCATTTTCTTAAAATCTAATTTTACAAGTATACTACCTCCGTCCCATAACAAGTGACACACTTTTTCATTTTGGGCGTCCCACTGATAAGTCACACTTCCTAAAATGGCAAAGAATCTTTACTATTCCCTCCACTCATTCTCTCTCCTACATTATTTTAATACTCACAACACCATTATAATTTACTATTCTCTCCACTCATTCTCTCTCCTACTCAACTATCTACACTCACAACACATCAACCTTTTCACTTTTTCCTTAATTCCCGTGCGGAACAGTAACTGTGTCACTTATTACGAGACGGAGGGAGTATATAATTAATGACATCTGAAACTAACTTGGTAAAAGGTTATTTCAGAACAAAAGTTTTTTTAAAACAAAATATAAATTTTTGGACAATATTTTCTTAAATAAATAGATACCCCTCCGTCCCAAAATAAATATTCAAAAAATGTCCAAATCTACTGTTAGTCAAAAGCAAATTTGACCTTTTTTAGACATTATATTTGAGAAGGAGGGAATAGTCATTTTAGAATGCAATGAGTGTAAAATATAAATATACAATTTTGAGGGGGTCATGCTACAAAATAATGAGGGGTCAGTTGTAAAATTTAAGGGAGTATATATATATATATATATATATATATATATATATATATATATATATATATATATTCAAATTGTAAAGGAAAATGTCAAATTGATAAAAAATTCAGGGGGGTCAAGTGACCCCTCTGAATATATGTTTGATCCGCCGATGTGTGCTAACACATAATTATAGTCACTGTGAAATTTTTTGTTTTTTTTTTGTTGATATCCCAGGTTATCAGGTTTGTCGGACTAAGTCTTGGACCACCTGCCATCGGCTCCTCAGTGCTGGCAGAGGTAAGTCTTGGTCAGGGTGACAACACCCTTTATACTCCTGACCCAAGGAACCCTCCTCCATGATATTACATCACTCTTACATCATCAATAAATTGGCTGCTCCAGCTGCTCCTACCCGAATTCAAACTCCACACGCTGAGGTTGCAAGCGCAGCAATGCTTCTTCCTTTACCACTCGGCTATGCCCCGGGGGGCCACTGTGTGAAATATTTTAGAGCATGAACCTCGACCATCCTTCGATAATACATTGTTATACTAAGACGAGTTGATCTTATGAAAAATTAGTTGTAATTAACGCATAAGAAAAACAAAATTTTAAATCGCACCGAAACGTCTACCAAAATGCAACGATGGCAGTTTGTTTGTTCAAGTGTGCTAGTTATAATAATAAAAATGTGTGTCGATGCTAGTGTTTTTTAGTGCCAATAATAGAGTTTTTGTGTTTTTTTAAGTATCTGTGTGTTGGAGTTAAAGAGTGACAGTAGTATTGGTGTTAAAATTCATATGCATGATAAAAAGTGTCATATTTAGTGATAAAGAGTGTTATAGGTGTTAATAAGTTTAAGTTATTTATAAAAATGTAATCACGTGATTTTAATAGAAGTTATAATTATTTATAAAAATGATAGCGCACGTTTTTAAAAAAGTATCAGGTTATTACTAAAAAACCACCACACATGTTAAATGAAATTTCAATTAATTATAAAAACATCAGTGGACATTTTTAAAAATTAGGTATTTTATATTGATAAAAAAACTGAAATTTTCAAAGATTTTGGCTACTTGGAGCATCATCACTGGCTCTCTTTGTGATCCGATAATATTTGATAAATTAAAAACAATTAAATGAGAAAAAAAAAGAGTTGGAGGGGAGAAATAGAAATAGAGGGATAGTAGAGTGGGGATATTAATAATTTATCATCATAAAAGGAAAAGTTAGGAGTGGCTTGATAGGTATACCAAGTGTATTTTGCTTATACCATGTACCTACCAAGTTTAACTTGGTACATGAAAATCAATATCAGTACCAACCGATTAAGTCGGTATACCAACTAAGTTGGTACGGTAGGTACTCGGTTGGTACGAGTTGGTACTAGACTCTACCAAATGTATATATTAAAATAATAATTTTTCTATTAAAATAAAATAAATATAATAGTACATCATTATAAAATTCAAAAAATGCGCAAAGAAACAATAAGGATAAGTAGCAGAATAAGAGTTAAGCTCACTTCAATAATATCAAAATCAAATTCATAGGAAACTGAAAGAGGACTAAAATCATTTAAAACAAAACCAAGGGAGTAAGTTATAAGCTATGCAGCTAATTAGCTAGAAAACAGAACTTTGTGTATTAAACGGCTCAAACCTCCTACATAAAGAAGATCTTCAAAACAATAATCGACACGGAAACAAATATTATACAGCTAGTACAAACTCAGTATCCATGGCATTTCAGTCAGGAATTTCACTAGCTTTCTTATCATCATATTTATTAATACTAGTAGTGGATTCTAATGCAGAAGGAAAATCCATATACCGGGTCAGAATGGGTATGAGGGTACCTTAGCAGAGACTTGTGCGACTGGAAACTATGATTATGTTATGTGAAGTGTGAACATAGCTTTCCTATCATCCTTTGGCAATGGTCAGACACCAAATTAAGTAAATAATAGAGTATATATATATATATATAAATTAATATTTTAAAAATTACAATTGGTACTCGGTATACCAACCAATTTAAATTTTTGTACCGATTACCAACCAATTTCATATAATTGGTACGATAGTACCATACCAACATTTTGATATACCAATTATCACGTACCAATTATAATTGGTATGATTGGTACATGAGTTGATTGATACGTAATAAAAAATTTTGCCAGCCCTAGGAAAAGTGAGAGAAAGGTGTGGAAAGAGATTCCATGTGAATATAAAGGCATTTACACGCCCTACACACACCAAAGCAAACCAAACTCTTACTCCCTCCGAACAAAAGGGAGTACTCCCTCCGCCCCATAAAAAGTGACGCATTTATTGTTTCGCACAAAAATTAAGAAAAAAGTAAAAAGATTGATATGTTGTGAGTGTAGATAGTTGAGTAGGAGAGAGAATGAGTGGAGAAAATAGTAAATTATAATGGTGTTGTGAGTATTATAATAATGTAGGAGAGAGAATGAGTGGAGGAAATAGTAAAGATTCTTTTCCATTTTAGGAAGTGTGGCTTATCAGTGGGACGCCCAAAATGGCAAAATGTGTCGCTTGTTATGGGACGGAGGGAGTACTTAATAAAATAAAGAGTAATGATCACTTGTTATAATAATCGTTCATTTACTATTTTTTATCTCACTTTTTTTTTTTATCAAAATACCTGTCTTCAAAATATATCAAAGAAAAATTAGATTTTTTAAATTTTCATATTTCATTTACTATTTTCTATCTCACTTTTTTTTTAATCAAAATATCTGTCTTCAAAATATATCAAAGAAAAATTAGATTTTTTAAATTTTCATATTTTAACGGTTATTTTACATGCATAAAGTAATGAGTTTTTAGTTTAGTTGGAAGTGTTTTGTAGTGTCGAAGTAGAAGACACTGCTTTTGAATTGATTCTATGGACCACATAGATTACCTTATTCCTTCTACTTTTTTTTTTTTTTTAATTTAACTTTTTATTTTATACAAGTATTTCCAATTTTATGAATTTATGCTTACCATTGTATCTCTTTATTTTTCTATTCCTATTCCTTTTTCTTTTTTTAAAAAAGAGTATTCTTTTTACTCGTGAACTTAAATTCATTATCAATGTTCCAATTCTTGTTCATCAGGAATATTTATAGACGAGGAAAAGTTGCACAATTTTTTTTTTATTGTTCAGCCAAAATTAAAATAATACATAATTCATTAATTATAATCCTAAAAAAATACATATTTCAACCCTCTTAGTAATCCAAATGAAGCATTACAATTCCCCTCTTCTATTTTTCATCTTTTGATAGCATTGCAAAATCACTTCATTGTGAATACCGTCAAAAAATTCCTTCTCAACATAAGCGACTAGACAATCCAACAACCACTTATCTCCCATTGTATTGCGCGAATAAGTCTTCACGAGATTCATAGCAGAAAACACTCTTTCAACCGAAGTTGTTGCAACCGGAAGAATTAATGTCAAAATAAAAACCTGTAAACTAGTTGGTAGATTTCATTTTTTATAGTAACAACCATCTTCTCTGCAAGTTCACTAACTCCCTTTAGTTCCAAAATTTGATCACTTGACTTCACATCAAGAATATATAGCTCAAGTTGATTGTTAAGATGGAAAAGCTCAACCTCTGAAAAGTCTTTAGGATACCAAGACGAATCAATTTTTCTTTATCAAATTGGGAAAATGAATGAGATGGGCTTTAATTGTTAAGATGGAAAAGGTCAACCTCCGAAAAGTCTTTAGGATACCACGTAGCAAGATGAATCAATTTTTCTTTATCAAATTGGGAAAATGAATGAGATGGGCTTTAGAGCATCCACAACCATGACATTTTCAAATGTCATGGCTGATTTGGCAAAGAAGACTTGGCACATTCATGACTTTTACAAAAGTCACGAATGACTTTTTTTTTTTTTTTGCCAGAAGACATTCACGGCATGCATGGAAAAAAGAAAATCATGGCAATTGACCAATTAGAGAATGACACGTGTCAGACATTTGAAATTAATTTTTCAACAAAAATTGCAATTACCATATAAAAAAATAATTAAAATACAAGAATATTGAAAAAACTACCATTATTAATATTTTATCACTCTCTAACATTAAAAAATAAAATATATTAATAAAATAATTCATTATAATGAAATTTATAATTAATTATTTATATAGTACAATAATTAATAATTATTTATAGTAGTAATAAATGTAATATAAATGAGTAGGAAAGAGAAAATATGGTGGGGTATAATAAAAAGTAGGAGAGAGAAACTAATGAATTTTGTCGTGAATGGAGATAAAATTGTTTGGAGTTGTGTTATTGATGACTGATGACGTGGAGCTGAGGTGGAGGAGAGAGAGATGACTTGAAACAATTTTGAAGTGGCATGAATGAAGATGCTCTTAATTGTTAAGATGGGAAAGCTCAACCTCTGAAAAGTCTTTAGGATACCGCGTAGCAAGATGAATCAATTTTTCTTTATTAAATTGGGAAAATGAATGAGATGGGCTTTAATTGTTAAGATGGAAAAGGTCAACCTTTGAAATGTCTTTAGGATATCGCGTAGGAAGATGAATCAATTTTTCTTTATCAAATTGGGAAAATGAATGAGATGGGCTTTAGAGCATCCACAACCATGACATTTTCAAATGCCATGGCTGATTTGACAAGGAAGACTTGACACATTCATGACTTTTACAAAAGTCATGAATGACTTTTTTTTTTTGCCAAACGACATTCACGGCATGCATGGAAAAAAGAAAATCAAGGCAATTGACCAATTAGAGGGTGACACGTGTCAGACATTTGAAATTAATTTTTCAACAAAAATTGCAATTAACATATAAAAAATATAAAAATACAAGAATATTGAAAAAACTATCATTATTAGTATTTTATCACTCTCTATAATTAAAAAATAAAATATATTAATAAAATAATTAATTATAATGAAATTTATAATTAATTATTTATATAGTACAATAATTAATAATTATTTATAGTAGTAATAAATGTAATATAAATGAGTAGGAAAGAGAAAATATGGTGGGGTATAATAAAAAGTAGGAGAGATAAACTGATGACTTTTGTCATGAATGGAGATAAAATTGTTTGGAGTTGTGTTATTGATGACTGATAACGTGGAGCTGAGGTGGAGGAAAGAGTGATAACTTGAAACAATTTTGAAGTGGCATGAATGAAGATGCTCTTAATTGTAAAGATGGGAAAGCTCAACCTCTGAAAAGTCTTTAGGATACCGCGTAGCAAGATGAATCAATTTTTCTTTATTAAATTGGAAAAATGAATGAGATGGGCTTTAATTGTTAAGATGGAAAAGGTCAACCTTTGAAATGTCTTTAGGATATCACGTAGGAAGATGAATCAATTTTTCTTTATCAAATTGGGAAAATGAATGAGATGGGCTTTAGAGCATCCACAACTATGACATTTTCAAATGTCATGGCTGATTTGGCAAGGAAAACTTGACACATTCATGACTTTTACAAAAGTCATGAATGACTTTTTTTTTTTTTTGCCAAACGACATTCACGGCATGCATGGAAAAAAGAAAATCAAGGCAATTGACCAATTAGAGGGTGACACGTGTCAGACATTTGAAATTAATTTTTCAACAAAAATTGCAATTAACATATAAAAAATAATAAAAATACAAGAATATTGAAAAAACTACCATTATTAGTATTTTATCACTCTCTATAATTAAAAAATAAAATATATTAATAAAATAATTAATTATAATGAAATTTATAATTAATTATTTATATAGTACAATAATTAATAATTATTTATAGTAGTAATAAATGTAATATAAATGAGTAGGAAAGAGAAAATATGGTGGGATATAATAAAAAGTAGGAGAGAGAAACTGATGACTTTTGTCATGAATGGAGATAAAATTGCTTGGAGTTGTGTTATTGATGACTGATGACGTGGAGCTGAGGTGGAGGAGAGAGGGATGACTTGAAACAATTTTGAAGTGGCATGAATGAAGATGCTCTTAATTGTTAAGATGGGAAAGTTCAACCTCTGAAAAGTCTTTAGGATACTGCGTAGCAAGATGAATCAATTTTTCTTTATTAAATTGGGAAAATGAATGAGATGGGTAGAGCCGTCAAGTTGGGACGGTCCCGTCGGGACGTCCCGTCCCGCCATACAAATGGGACGGAATATTTTAGTCCCGTCCCATTTTGTCCCGTCCCGTTCTCGTCGCGGGACAACATAGTGCGGTCCCGCCCATCCCGCCCTGTCCCGTGTACTGTACACTTGCTGCCTGCTGGTGATGAGTTGGGCCAGTTGGTCTTGCCTTGTTGCTGCCTGCTGGTGATGATTTGGGCCAGTTGGCCTTGCCTTGGCCGGCCTTGGTGCCTTGGCTCGGCCTTGCCTTCTCGTAAAACCGCTTTAACTGCAAAGTAAGCTCTCATAACATTGATGCTTTTATTTGATATTTGTTGTTACATTCATCTTTAATAACTTCTTTACATATCTTCATTTTTAAGTAGTTTAGGCTGAATAAGATTGCAAACTTCTGACTGGAGGGCAATGATGCCATTAGGTATCTAGATTTAGTTATATATCTCTATCAGTTATCCTTCATTTATTACATTTAATTGCGTGGGAGATTTCCTTGTGTTACTAGTTATCCCTGATTATGTAACTTTGGCCTATGATTACTTCAGGAAGAAGCAAAAGCTGTTGGCCAGCTCCGTAACCTTAGGTTGGCGAATCTGCTTGGTTGCTGCTGTGAAAATGATGAGAGACTGCTTGTGGCAGAATACATGCCCAACAATACACTAGCAAAACACCTTTTCATTGTAAGTTATCTAAATGCTTGTGCATCCTCTTACTCTTGCACACTCACACACACACAAAGAGACTATGTGTGTGTAGTTGTGATTGGTCACTTTTTTTCTCATTGGTGATTTAAGTTTGATATCTCTATTTGTGGATTACTTCGGATGTAATGCAGATGATTTGTTTACTTGATTGATTCAGGGGAAGCATTGCCAATGAAGTGGGCCATGCGATTACGGGTTGTTCTATATCTTGCAGAAGCTCTTGAATATTGTACAGGAAAAGGTTGTGCCTGTGAGCACCCCAACCCGGGACCTAACGCGTGTCCCGAGCTTGAGGAGCTCAAACTAAGAAAACCCATCTTAAAATTTTAAAACTTTTATTTCACTTGAAAAGAAAATCAATTCTTAAACTTCCAAAATAAAATCAACTGATAATATCTCCACTCGAAGGAATTTAAACAAATACTTCAATAACCATACTTAATCAATTACAATGAAAACCCTAATTAACATTGTTTAACAAAAGAGTTTTCTATACAACTTATAAAAGAGTAATACTTTAATAGGACTCCTGACAACCCACTCATATACCTATCCTGACAAGTACCAAAAGCCAGAGTCCAAACTATTTCCCCGGCCTCACTGGTTCATGTCACCTGTCTCAGCACAATCTAAAACAGTAAAAGGGAAGGGGTGAGAATAAATCTCAATAAGCTATTATGAATGCAGCAAGATGCCAAACAATATGCAACACATAGCACATTATTAAAGCCGTAAACACCTTACGTTACCTCATTTTACCTTTTCCATCTGAACAATAAGTCGTACAACGTGGGAGTAAAACTCCACTCTTTGGTGAATTGCCCCCATGCACATTCACAACTTATAGGACTCATACTCCAGAGATCCATATAAGAAAATCAGATATCTATATGACCCCTTTAATAAGAGTATCATATAATATTGCCGCTATCTGTAAGGCTTTTGGCTTAATACAGAAGCATTCCCCCTAATCACCAAATCGCAGCGGACTGTAAGGCTTTTGGCTCAATACAGCTGCTAGCACACCCACTCTGTGGCCACAGAGGGGAGAGGTCACAGGTATGATGAACCTTCAATCACTTATAGAACAAATCAATAATTGATTGAATTCCATTATACCCCCTAATCACATGTAATATCCAAGCACATAATAGTTACTTGAAATAAAATTCACAAAAGGGATAATAATATAACAACGTGGTAAAATATACTCATGTTAAATCAATACTATATTGAAACATTCATTTAATACACTAAGCATAATACCATCAATGAATATGAATTCAATTAAGGTAACAATATAACCACATAATCCACACCGGGATACAATATAATCAACATGCCAGATAATCCACAATTGGGATACAATATATCAATATGCCAAATAATCCACACGGGGAATACAGTACAACGATGCAACACATATACATTCCTAACCAACACAATAGTGTAATTATAATCTCTACACTATTCAACGAATCACCAAGAGTATGGGAGCAAGTAAGGCCACCCTGAACCATAAGCCATTTCTACGAAGTCATCACTCAACCTTGAATAATCTTAATAAAAGTTCAAGATCTACTTCCCAAGTTTGAACTACTTTGGTGAAGTTACTAACCAAGCTTATCAACCATTTTCCGGACAATATTTAAACTACTTCCCCAAATCCATTTTGACCCAATAAGACGTCATGGTGTAGCCAACGTATTCTACTTTAATCTAGGTTAAAAAAGATTAATTCATATCCGGGTTGGATTAGGTTCTACTAACTTATAATGATTGGGAGTCATGCCACGAGGTTATTGGTGAAAGTCAGCAAGAAAGGAAACTGGGAAAGTTCTGGTGACATGGGCGACCGCCCAAGTCACCATGGGCGACCGCCCAAGAAGGGTTTCAAAAAGGCTTCAAGGCTTCTGATGGGTTGGGCGACCGCTCAAGACTTCTTGGGCGACCGCCCAAGAAGGAAGGGAAGGCATCACAAGGGCTGGTCACATGGGCGGCCGCTCAAGCCCCACATGGGCGACCGCCCAAGCCACTCTCCAGCTATACTCAGATTTCAAATCCCCTTTTCACATATACTCTTTTTCCCTTTATAACTTTCCTTATTGTTATGAACACCAAAAGGATTTTTAACTTTACAAACCTCATTCTAAATCATTTAAACCCCAATTAATATAAACCTAGATCATTTACCACTTGATTCTCCACCCATTTCACTATCCCATTTCAAGTTTAACCTTCTTAATCTAACTCACCCATTTTCTTACATTCTTGATAAACTTCCTTAAACCACATCATTCTTTATCATTAACCCATTTATCAACTCCAAGAGGGTTTCCTAAGCATCAATTAACCATTATAATAAAAATAACAACACCCAATAGTTCATGAACATTAAATAGGAGAGAAGATCATAATAACTCACATCATTACAAGTATACCAAGTCCTTTTTCCACTTCTTTCTACCCAAATTAAATAAACTCATAATCTTTCCCAAATCAAAGTAAGATGTATATAATCACATACACTAACTCCATTAAGGTCATTAACATCTTACACTCATAATACCCTCATTCCTTCAACTTAAACCCCCATCTCATAACTAAAATCAATTAAATCTTAAATAACCATTTTACTCAAATAACATTATTCAAAAATATCATAATCATTTTCTTTCCACAAAATATTCATTAACACATAAAGTGAGCAATATTTAGAAGGAAGTCATAATAACTTACCTTAGATTTTTAGGATAAAATGAGGATCTTCTTAGCTTGATAAACTCCCCTAGATGCACCAAGCACAAAAGTACAATTGGCTTGGAAAATGGAGTAGAATTGAACTTGTTAGAAATTTGGAAAGAGAGGCTTCCATGGAGGAGCTTCCATGGAAATACTTGGGAAGAAGGAAGAGAAAATGATGATGAATAGGAATTGGGAAGGATGATTAAATGGGATGGAAAAAGGATGGGGAGGTTAAAAGGATGATGTAGGAAGTATGGAGGTGTTTGACTAATGAGAAGGGAGGTGAGGAAAATAAGGGGAAGAAATGGCCCCCCATGCCACAATAATTAAAGGCTTTCCCCTACACAAAGTCTAACTACCCACATCTTATTTATTTTATCAATTTCTATTTATACTTCCCCCAAGATGCTTTATTTAATTTCCCAATCATCTCATCCTAATATAAGAAATCAAGGATATAAAATGAACACATAATATTATCAATAATATTAAAAGCATATAATATGATGCTAAAATAGTGCCTAAGGTTAGGGTCGTTATATTCACTCCCCCTTAAAGAAAATTCGTCCCGAATTTTAAAAAGACTTACCTTAAGGATCAATTAGCAAGGGTTACCTCTCACATATTTCAAATTACAACTTTCAAATAGTTTCCTCAATGGCATGATTCTTCTATACATCTCACAACCCAAGTATTCTAGAATTTAATCCCGAAAATTTCGATTCTAATAACTCTCAACGGTTTCCCACATAAGTCAAATCCACCAAATCATCCTTAACTGAAGAACTCCATACGTACGAAGGATCATACAAATAAATTTTCCATACCAAGCTTTATACAATACCCATTCAATGTTAAACTAAAAACTATTATTATACGCAAACTTGCTAAAGTTAATTAACTTCTCAACTTGAAAGGAAATCCATCACACAATACCCTACCTATTCGTCAAGAATCTAGATAGTCTTCTAATCTCTTCCTTTCAAGTAACTAAATTCTTCAACTCTTAAGATCGGTAACAAATCCCAAAAGGAAGCTTCAAAAGATAAGGTTTCCTTTAAATAACTAAAAACAATTGCAACCACTCTCGAGTAGAGGGTAAGAAAATTCCGATCTATCTAAGTTAACTTTCTCGAAGCACACGCTATTACTTTCCCATTTCTCATAATATCACAACCTAATCTTCCTTTAATATGCACTTAAAATTCACAAGGTCCTCACATCCATTAGGTAAGGTAAGGTAAGGATCTATAGCCAATCTAATCTCCATCTCTATCAATATGATTCATCCTTATTACATCCTACACCATTTATATATTCTTTAGTGTTAACTAAATCAATGATTTTACAATTCTCAAGAATTCTCTAAAAATTCCTTCGGTAGTACTTACCAGCCCAAAGATCACGGACTCAATCCTCATAAGATCCATGGTAACATCCGAGTTTAAGACTATAGAACCCAAAATTTGGAATCCTCTCAAGCCAACTCACACTAGCTAAACTTTGCATACAAGGACTCCTCACAAGGAATCATTAACCCAACTCTCAAATGATTTTCATGATCTTCCCGGAACTTTAATTAACAAAGAGACCATCCATAATAATTACCATAAAGCCATCAAAATAAGGATTAAAATTCTGATTATCATACTTAGAATCAACACATGAGATACTTTTATGGAAACACAATTACCATCTACTCACAACTAGCACGTAAAATTTCCGGAAAGACTTCTTATCCAAGTCTAACACATACCAAATATCCTTTACACTTTTAACCAAAATTTTCTGCCTTTAATGCTTACATAACAAGATTACACCTAAGGTTTATCTGTATCAAATACCAATATAATCAAATTAGGTATAGAAAAGGAGACTCACTTCTTATGATAGTCTACCAATGCACAACAACCACTTAACCCTCCAGGTCAAGTATATCTCATAATTACAAATCGGTAATCATACCAAATCAACTGGCAATACATGCCCAGCTATAATCACATCACCACCATGGTAAACCAAAGGAGATTCGAGGTACTCTCTCATAAGAGCAGAATCCTCTAACAATAAAACAAATATCAAGCAATGTATGCCACATAGAAGCAAAATGTGATGCCAAACATAAATGATATGAAACAGGTTCTATAAAATATGACCCCTAACTTCTGAGACAGGTAATATACCTCTAGTGACCTCTGAGGGAGCTATCTCTCCTATATCCGAAACACATACTCGACCTTTAGACCTTCACTTTACAACACCATTTTACCCTAGTCAATATTGCTATTACTAAATCTTTCTTCACATCCTTTCATGATCATTCTAACTTAACTAAAATGGATACAGAATTTCCAATCACTTTGAATATCAACCTTACCACATTCATTCCAAAACCACCATTTCCTGCTTATTTCCAAAGCCCTATTAATTGGCTAACCATTACAACCACTATGTATATCACCTAATACATCATATACCATATATGACCATAATTCAACAACAACTATACCATTGAGTCAACTTTAATTATAAGGTTTTCAAATGATACCACATACCTTCTCCAAGCCATATAACCCTATTACTCTATCTTTCCACATTAACCCATATCTTATTATCAATATTCGCCATATTCATTCACCCACTACCTAAGCTATTTTCATTATTTTCACACATCACAAGCCACCCAACAATACTCTCTCCACCATATATTAACCTTTATAATACTCTTTTCAATTACTAACCTATATTTTATCAAACCATCACTCTACTCATTTCCAAACCCCTCTTTCATTATTTTAACAGCCAAACAAATTGTCAAACTTATTAATAATCATTTATACGGTAATAATAGCATCGTACAACATATATAACAACAACTTTACAACTTAGCCAACTTCATTAAAAGGAACCCTAAACAATATCACATACTTAAATCATTTTTCTTAACATCAATACTATATCAAAACTTCACTATACCACATCTCAACTAATTTAACAAATTTTAACCCAAGTAAAATGCACCAACCCACCTACAACATTTCCCATATTCAACCCAAGACCATTTGAATTCATTACTAAAATATCATGACTATGAGGCTACAATTTAAACATCCTTCATTTTCTAGAACCTTTCGCTGGTCATCATTGTTTCCAGCCATTAGAACAAACTCCTGCACTAAACACTCGGCGTAAATTACTACACACTCCCCCTTAGTTTAGACATCTACCCTTAACCTCTAAACTAAGCTCTGATACCAACTGTGAGCACCCCAACCCGAGACCTAACGCGTGTCTCGAGCTTGAGGAGCTCAAACTAAGAAAACCCATCTTAAAATTTTAAAACTTTTATTTCACTTTAAAAGAAAATCAATTCTTAAACTTCCAAAATAAAATCAACTGATAATATCTCCACTCGGAGGAATTTAAACAAATACTTCAATAACCATACTTAATCAATTACAATGAAAATCCTAATTAACATTGTTTAACAAAAGAGTTTTCTATACAACTTATAAAAGAGTAATACTTTAATAGGACTCCCGACAACCCACTCATATACCTATCCTGACAAGTCCCAAAATCCAGAGTCCAAACTATTTCCCCGGCCTCACTGGTTCAGGTCACCTGTCTCAGCACAATCTAAAACAGTAAAAGGGAAGGGGTGAGAATAAATCTCAATAAGCTATTATGAATGCAGCAAGATGCCAAACAAGATGCAACACATAGCACATTATTAAAGCGGTAAACACCTTACGTTACCTCATTTTACCTTTCCCGTCTGAACAATAAGTCGTACAACGTGGGAGTAAAACTCCACTCTTTGGTGAATTGCCCCCATGCACATTCACCGCTTATAGGACTCATACTCCAGAGATCCATATAAGAAAATCAGATATCTATATGACCCCTTTAATAAGAGTATCATATAATATTGCCGCTATCTGTAAGGCTTTTGGCTTAATACAGAAGCATTCCCCCTAATCACCAAATCGCAGCGGACTGTAAGGCTTTTGGCTCAATACAGCTGCTAGCACACCCACTCTGTGGCCACAGAGGGGAGAGGTCACAGGTATGATGAACCTTCAATCACTTATAGAACAAATCAATAATTGATTGAATTCCATTATACCCCCTAATCACATGTAATATCCAAGCACATAATAGTTGCTTGAAATAAAATTCACAAAAGGGATAATAATATAACAACGTGGTAAAATATACTCATGTTAAATCAATACTATATTGCAACATTCATTTAATACACTAAGCATAATACCATCAATGAATATGAATTCAATTAAGGTAACAATATAACCACATAATCCACACCGGGATATAATATAATCAACATGCCAGATAATCCACAATTGGGATACAATATATCAATATGCCAAATAATCCACACGGGGAATACAGTACAACGATGCAACACATATACATTCCTAACCAACACAATAGTGTAATTATAATCTCTACACTATTCAACGAATCACCAAGAGTATGGGAGCAAGTAAGGCCACCCTGAACCATAAGCCATTTCTACGAAGTCATCACTCAACCTTGAATAATCTTAATAAAAGTTCAAGATCTACTTCCCAAGTTTGAACTACTTTGGTGAAGTTACTAACCAAGCTTATCAACCATTTTCCGGACAATATTTAAACTACTTCCCCAAATCCATTTTGACCCAATAAGACGTCATGGTGTAGCCAACGTATTCTACTTTAATCTAGGTTAAAAAAAGATTAATTCATATCCGGGTTGGATTAGGTTCTACTAACTTATAATGATTGGGAGTCATGCCACGAGGTTATTGGTGAAAGTCAGCAAGAAAGGAAACTGGGAAAGTTCTGGTGACATGGGCGATCGCCCAAGTCACCATGGGCGACCGCCCAAGAAGGGTTTCAAAAAGGCTTCAAGGCTTTTGATGGGTTGGGCGACCGCTCAAGACTTCTTGGGCGACCGCCCAAGAAGGAAGGGAAGGCATCACAAGGGCTGGTCACATGGGCGGCCGCTCAAGCCCCACATGGGCGACCGCCCAAGCCACTCTCCAGCTATACTCAGATTTCAAATCCCCTTTTCACATATACTCTTTTTCCCTTTATAACTTTCCTTATTGTTATGAACACCAAAAGGATTTTTAACTTTACAAACCTCATTCTAAATCATTTAAACCCCAATTAATATAAACCTAGATCATTTACCACTTGATTCTCCACCCATTTCACTATTCCATTTCAAGTTTAACCTTCTTAATCTAACTCACCCATTTTCTTACATTCTTGATAAACTTCCTTAAACCACATCATTCTTTATCATTAACCCATTTATCAACTCCAAGAGGGTTTCCTAAGCATCAATTAACCATTATAATAAAAATAACAACACCCAATAGTTCATGAACATTAAATAGGAGAGAAGATCATAATAACTCACATCATTACAAGTATACCAAGTCCTTTTTCCACTTCTTTCTACCCAAATTAAATAAACTCATAATCTTTCCCAAATCAAAGTAAGATGTATATAATCACATACACTAACTCCATTAAGGTCATTAACATCTTACACTCATAATACCCTCATTCCTTCAACTTAAACCCCCATCTCATAACTAAAATCAATTAAATCTTAAATAACCATTTTACTCAAATAACATTATTCAAAAATATCATAATCATTTTCTTTCCACAAAATATTCATTAACACATAAAGTGAGCAATATTTAGAAGGAAGTCATAATAACTTACCTTAGATTTTTAGGATAAAATGAGGATCTTCTTAGCTTGATAAACTCCCCTAGATGCACCAAGCACAAAAGTACAATTGGCTTGGAAAATGGAGTAGAATTGAACTTGTTAGAAATTTGGAAAGAGAGGCTTCCATGGAGGAGCTTCCATGGAAATACTTGGGAAGAAGGAAGAGAAAATGATGATGAATAGGAATTGGGAAGGATGATTAAATGGGATGGAAAAAGGATGGGGAGGTTAAAAGGATGATATAGGAAGTTTGGAGGTGTTTGACTAATGAGAAGGGATGTGAGGAAAATAAGGGGAAGAAATGGCCCCCCATGCCACAATAATTAAAGGCTTTCCCCTACACAAAGTCTAACTACCCACATCTTATTTATTTTATCAATTTCTATTTATACTTCCCCCAAGATGCTTTATTTAATTTCCCAATCATCTCATCCTAATATAAGAAATCAAGGATATAAAATGAACACATAATATTATCAATAATATTAAAAGCATATAATATGATGCTAAAATAGTGCCTAAGGTTAGGGTCGTTACAGTTCCCTTTATCATGATCTCAATGCTTACAGAATTTTGTTTGATGAGGTGAATACTATAAATCATTTCTCGATTTATTGCCCATTTTCTCTTGTTTATTTCTCTATGTGTTCTGTTACTAGTAGGTACACAACCCATTTATTAGCACATTTCATTGGCGCTTCAAGCATAAATAGGCTGTGGCCTTACCCCTTCGCCGTGGCCTTGGCGCTGATGAAGGCCAAACGGGTAACCCGGCCCGGCCCATGTGTGTGCGGACAAACGGACAAACGGGCTTAACCCGACCCGTCCGTGAGAGAAAACGGGCTAAAGCCCGGCCCGGCCCGTCCGTTATTCCATGGTGAGGCCCGCCCGTTTGGCCCGGATCCAAGGATCCACGGGCCAAACGGATTTTACCTTTTTTTTTTTTTTAATCTGAAAATGCTTGAATTTTTTTTAAAAAAATACAAAATTCTTTAGAATTAAACAAAGAATTTTATTAAAAAACACTTAGTCTCAATAATGTTAATTATATTTTTTAAGAGGTATAATTATAAACATTTATTAACTTAAGTAAATAAAAGTTTATAATTATAAATTTTTATTTAATATAAATTTTTTTTACTTAAGTAAATAAAAGTTTATAATTATACCTATTAGAAAATATAATTAACATTATTGGGATTTGGGGCTAATTTTTTTTTTAATGTACATTTTTTTTAATAAATGAAGTATACCTCTTAGAAAATAATTTAGTAAAAACAATATACATTTATTTTTTAATAAATGAAGTATACATTTGTGAACGTTGTAAATAAATGAAGTAAAATTATGAAATAACGTAGTCAATTTACTAATAGAACACAACATATTTTTTTTGGATTTTCATTGTCTTCAAATGATGGAAATTTAAATTACATAGTCTTGAAATGATGAAAATTTAAATTACATATTTTTTAAATAACAAAGTCTTGAAATAACATAGTCTTAAAACATAATCTTGGAAATAATTAAAAAAACGTCTTCATATCTTCAAATAACATAGTCTTCAAATCTTCAAATTAAACATTGTCTTCAAAAAAGCTTTAAATCTTCAATATCGTTGTAGCTTCAAACTCTTTGAAATTGTTGAATTATTTGAATCTTCTAGTATCCATCTCTCAAAAACTCTTCGTTGAGGTCGTCTTCATCGGGGCTATCACATTCGTCATCTTCAAGATCTCGAAATGTGCCTTGTTTCCTCAATTTCGCATCATCCCAATCCGAAAGACAAATCAACCTCTCAATTAGAGCGGGCTTGAGTCTATTCCTCTTTTTCGTCACGACTCTTCCTGCAGCACTAAAAGCAGCCTCCGATGCTACCGTGGACACCGGAGTGGTAAGTAGATCACGTGCCATCATAGAAAGAATATGATAAATATTAGCATGAGATTTCCACCATTGGAGGACATTTAAATCCTCAAAACTTTCACCATCTAAGGGGTAGAAGGGACTATCAAGGTATTGGTGTAATTCATTCTCCCCACTTTCAATAGTAGTACTAGAAGAGGATGTGGATGACCCTTTTGCTTTCTTAAAGAAATCCCAACCTTTTTTAAACAACTTAGTTTTCTCTTTTCCTAATCTTTCGGATGTAGTGTTTGGGCCTTTGAGTGTTCTACAATAGTGGTCATACAAACGAAATAGGATGGTGTGAATTTCCCTAAGTTGTTGCCTAGACAAAGTGATTACACTATTAGGTTCAAGCTCGAGATTCAAGTTTTCATAAAATTGATCAAACAATTCACCTAATAAGGTGAACTTAATTCTAGGATCCATTATCGCGGCTAATTGGGAAGCTATGGGAAAATGTGGATAATACTTGGTGATTTTTTTTTCCATATCCATAACGGCACCTCCAAAGATTTCATGTGTTCTATGTTGGCTAATAACCCCACTTATGACATATAGCTCACGACATAAAATATGAGAGGTGGGATAATAGCTTCCCGAAAATATTTTGGTAGCCCTCCAAAAAGGTTTAAGTAAACCTAATAGTGCAGTGGCTATCGACCAATAATGATCACTAATTTGGTTGTCCATTTGATAATTCGCAAAGTATTCCTTTATGACCACCTTATACTCAACCGCTCTCTTCAACATGGTATAGGTTGAGTTCCACTTAATATCCTAGGCCACTTTCGGCTTCAAGTATTTCATGTTATAAGCGCCACATAAATCAGCATAAACTTTCAACCTTGGCTCGGAATTTCGAATAACATGGCAAGCCGTGTTAATGTGGGCGGTGAGGTACTTTAGTGAGCGTATCAAATCATGGATACATAGATTAAGAATGTGACATACACACCTAACATGAAACAAGGTGCCATCTAGAGGAGGATCAAATGCTTCGATCAACATTTTGGCAGTAAGTGTGTTATAGGTTGCATTATCAAAGGACATGGTGAAAATTTTGGGCATGATGACATACTCACTTAATACATCCTTAATATGGCTCGTACATTGCAAGGACGTGTGGGGATAGGGCATTGTTCTAAAGGAAATCACCCTCTTTTGCAACAACCAATCGTCATCAATCCAATGAGCAGTGATACAAGTGAAGGTTTCGGAACTAGAACTTAGAGTGGCCTTCCAAGCATCGGTACACTACAAGAAAGGAGGCTTTTTATGGCGCCCATATATGGCGGCGAACACGCGTCCGCCGTATATATATTATATATACGGCGGTATGAACCGCCGCCGTAAATACCTAATATATACGGCGGACGCGTCCGCCGTAAATAAGTAATGTACGTATATTGAACGTGTACGTATACGGGATCGAGGTTATATACGGCGGTATATCAGTAGCCGCCGTTTATATGTACTTATTATCGGCGGTTGATACGCGTCCGCCGTAAATAATACCATTATTTACGGCGGTGTACAATATCCGCCGTAAATGTTATTAAATACCGGGAAACCCAAATTTCCCTATTCAGTTTCGCGGTATCTCCTCCCTTTCTCTCCTACAGACAGAGCTTCAATCCTCCATATCTAGGGCTTGAAAATCCGACGCCGGTGACCAAAATCAGGTAGGTATAGCGTATTTAATTACTTTTAATTTTTGGTTTTTGTTGATTTCTTCGATCTGTATCTCAGTCTCTCTTTCTCTCCTCCATAGCTTCCCTCCTCCATTGCTAGGCCAAGAAAATCCGACGCCTTCAACCAAATCAGCAGGTAGTGTAAGTGCTCCAATTTGAGCTTGTTAGAATTTTCGTTAGAAAATTAACGGAAGTTATAACATTTCTAACAATTCCTAACTATCCTAACATTTCTAACAAAGTGAGGGTAAAATGGGCATTGTTATTTAAGGTTAAACCTTAAAAAGAATCTCAAAAAAGAAAAACAAATGAAGAAAACCAAATATAGAAATGCTGGAAACATAATCTGGCTGGTCAATTTGAATTTTGAAAAAGATTATTCCCCTTGTCCAAAGCTGGAGCTGCATTTAATGAACAGTGCACGCGACTGGATCCATCCGCGCGGACATGTTTGTATTTTCAGGAGGGCTATAAATTGAGCCCTCCAGTCACAAAAATAAAGAGGAAAAACACAATTGCAACGAAGTTCTGGCGAAATATAGAGAGAAAACAGTGAGAATTCTCAAGAATTGTCACCCTTTTCTCTCCAATCTTTCCCAACTCATACTCATCCACTCACTCTCATATTAAACCCCTAAACACTCATACACTCAAGCCAAACACTCAAGAACACAAGGAAGATTGGTAAACCCTCCTCTTCCTAACCCTAAATCTCATCCATGCATGCATCTTCAAACTACAAAATGTAGTTCTTTCATCTTCTTCCTCTAGATCTAAGAAGATCACCATGGAAGACCATCTCCATGGATGATCTTCTACAAAGATCAACATTATTTTCAAAGCTTTTCTTTCTTACTTGCAAAAATGCACTTTCAAAACCCTAAAAAACCATTTTCAAGCACTAAATCTTGATTTCAAAGGGTAAAATCCCCCTCCCCAAGCAAATGAAATGCTTAGTCCTAATGTACCCCAAGGATGGTTTGGTATAGTTGATTCACCACTAAAATGTCTAGTGATCACTAACCAAAACCTAGGGAAATGGGGACAAGCATGGATGCAAAACCCCCCTTAAAATCATATTTTCTTTCTTGAGAAGTTGCTGTCCAGTAGCAAATTTCTCAGACCTCAGTCCATGGTCTTAATTTTTGGACACAGATGAACTTGGAATATGGTGTTGACTACAAAACACTTTTTGTAGCCAACATCCAGAGCTTTCCAGACATATTTTTACCTTATTTTTTGGGTGAGTAAAACTCCTCTTTTCAATTTTTCTTTCAGAGGCTAGTTCATCAGCTTCTGGGAATCCAGATCTCATATCTGAGGTTTCCAGAAGGTTTTGACCCCTCAAATCTTCTCCAAAATGGAAATTTCTTTCACACAAAGTTTATTCGAGGAGTCTAGAGAAACTTTCATTCTCTGAGTTCATCCAGATTATGAAGTTTTAGGACCCTTGAATCTATTTCAAAATCAGGTGTCTGCTGCCATTTTCTTCTGGCAGAAGTGACTTCTCAACTTCAAAAGGTTTTTTGAGTACCAAATCTCAAACCAAAAATTCTCCAAAAAATCATGGGATCAGTTTAAAGTCTTAAAAAGACATCCCAATTTTTACTTTTTCCAGTTTCAACTTATTTTGGCCAAAACACACACACACACACACACACAAATGATTTTCAGCTTGGAAGACTCGTTTTTACGAGGCGCGTCGGGTGCACACTAACGTCCTTCCCGACGCGTAACATGACCTCCGAACCTAAATCTCTGATCTCGGGCTTTTTTCAAAGTTTTGCCCTTCAAAATTAAAATGGCGTGGCGACTCCGTTTTTTCCGGTTTTATTTGGTTTTTCAAAGAAACGCAAGAAAGCCGAATATTTTTCCCGTATCGTCACAGTGGCGACTCCGCTGGGGACTAAGCTTTTTAATAAAAAAATGGTATTCGGTATATTGGTGGAAACCACTAAATCTCCCGTTATCGCCTCCTAACACGAGTCGGGGATAAATTGTGGTCTAACAATCCCACGTACCGGTATCACCGTTTTCAAAAAAAAAAGCTTTTGAGGGTCAAGCTTCCGTCCCGGCTTCGAAAATCATTTTTGTGTGTGTGTTGATTTTTGCACAGTTTTCATGTTGTTTTGGCCGCCTCGGAGAGATTCAAAATTTTGACTGTCGGAATAATGTCCCTAACTGTCGGAATTTTCATGCTTTCGTGCTTATGTGCTCATAAAAAAAAATTCAAAAAAAAGAAGAGATTTTCAAAAAAAAAAAGAAAATTTCCAAAAAAAATCATGCATCATATTTTTAAGACACATAAAAAAATCTCTATTTTACTCAGAAAAAGAATATAGACTGCTTGCACACTACGCGCACGTGACCGTACACCGCACACTACGTCCTTAACCCGGGAAATCCTTGTCGCGGTCCGTTTGGTCTTATTACGCCTCTCGGATGAGCACAGACTACCCAAACATCCCATGGAGCCTCGTGTCGACCATGCACTTGTCCGTGACACACTTTGTCCGAGACCCGGTTTTGGTTTTTAGTCCGGGTCTCGTGTCATGCCCCCGTCCGTGTATAGACCTTTCCTTTCAAGCCTTTGTCGGCATACCGACTCAATATCTCTCGGGTCCCTAATCGCCGCTAATCGGGCCGAAGTTCTCGCCGGTTTTCCGCCGCAAACTTTGACCAAGATATTGACCGGCGCCTTGACTTCGGCTCGACCGGCACAAATTATACACCGACTCCCAAAGATTGACACCGAGTCATCGTGTGATTAATGACTATTCCATGCCTAATTACGCTTAACCGACGACAAGTCAAGATCAATATTGGACGCTTATCACCCAAATCATGCCGACTTTTTGTCGAGCCCTTGGACATGATCTTGACTTTTGACGTCGCCTTGTCCGTAATTTACATCGAATGCTCATTAAGACTCGATTACCCGCCGACTTCTAGGATCATTTTTCTTTCGGTCGGTGGGACCCGCTTGCCCTATAGGACCCTCGCCCGGGCCGTCCACCCCGGGAGGTCGAAATACGGGTGGAATACGAGGGGCTTATAGACGTAGTGACGGGGCCCACCGATCCAGAATCGTAGTAGTTTGCGAAAAGAAGAGCAATCTTTTCCAACCGATTAGGTTAATAAAACATGTTTTAAGTAAACGTGAACAAATAATCGCATGTTGCATGAGCCTAAAACCCGAACACCTACCCTCCTTCCATTCCTGCATCTCGAACCTTCATGTCCTTTCCCGCAGCCTCCGCACAAAGCTTGGTTTCGGGCACCGGGTCACCGTTTGATCGGTGGGAAGAGTCAAGCGCATCGTCGCCTTCGCCGTTTGTTCCAACTCTGTGTTTCGTAATGTCTCGCATCGCCCGGTAATGATGGGGATAACGTCACTCCGCCTCCCGGACCCTCTGTACAGAGCAACAAAGTGGAATCCGCTAGCGTAATGTATGAGGTTACGACAGAAGCACGTGTACTAAATAGCCTTATGGAGGCTATTAAGAGTCACTTGGCCGGCCGCCGCCTCAATCCGGATGGCACCTTCACCGTGGAAGAAGACGAGGATGCCACTCTCGCCGCCCGATTACACCAGATGCCGCCACCCACCTCCTATGGTGCCACTACCGTAACCCATGCTCCTCGATTTTCGGGTCACCCGGCTCCCCAACCACGTACCACCGGATCCATGCAGCCCGACTCGCACAAATCACTGGGGGCAAAATCGCACGGAATGTCTTCTCATGGTTGGGGCTATCTCGGAATGCCACGGCTGATCGGGATCCCTCATCGCCGGAACCGATCAATCCGGACCTTCACAAAGAATACCACAGCTCGAATGCCGCCACAACTTGGTTCTGGGACCACGCGCCGGAGCCCCTCCTCAAAACAGCACTAGTTCACCAAGCTCCTCACACAAATCCATTCCTCACTGGACTTTCTATGGGTTACCAAGCCTCCATCCCGTGTCATCCGAATCACCAGACCGCAGCATTCCCCCGGTTACACACCTTCACCACAAGCAGCCTATGCAATTCAACAATCCGGGACAGCAGCTCGCACTCAAGCCTACTTACGGGCCTCACTCTGGGAAATCAAGTTATCCGGCTACATCGGGCCGCCCCCACCTACTTTGCCAGCTTGAAAATCCACAAAGAAGCCGCAAGGTTCTACCCTTTGCTCGTGCTCCTACTCATGCTTCCCGGTGGTAACTCGGCCCGGACGGGTTTTCACCTACGTCCCGGGACCGGCCGTTCCCTCCACCACCGCCGCCTCCAAAGGGTAGCTCCTCTCTCTAGCTCACCCACTAGCTTGAATGCCATGGTTCCGCCACAAGACCCTCATCCGGCCCGGTTCATGGAACAACACAAGGAAATGAAAGCGCAGATTGCCGAACCGATCGCCGAGAAAGTTCGCCTTCCGGCCTACGTACCCGGACTCCATTGTTCCCCGCCCCACAAATTCGTGATGCCAACTGGATCTCTTTGATGGAACCGCATGTCCGAAAACCCATTTGGACACGTATACCTTGGCGATGAAAGCCAAAGGATGTACCAATCGCCAGCTAGCCGACTATTTCGCCTATCCTTGAAGTCCAGTGCCTTGAAGTGGTTCTTCCGTTTGAAACCCGAAGCCGTGGCTACATGGGACCAGATTACCAATGCCTTCACGTAAAAGTATAAGGCCAACTTGGAATGGGAAACAAATAGGGTTGACCTACAAACAACAAAGCAGGCCCCGATGAGAATGTTGGGGACTTTTACAAGCGGTGGAATCTCGAAACTCATGAAATGGCCATCCCTCCTTCCGAAGAGGAACAACCGGACATCTTCCAGTCATGCTTGAAACCACATCCGAGAGCCTCCTCCGTCACTTCCCGTACTCGGACTTACGGGCCACGGTTAACTCTGCAGCCTAAGTTTGAAAAGGCCTACACCGCAACCTGGCCGCCGCACTCGCCAGCGATATCGGGCTCCTCCCGCAAACATCGCCCTGCTCCCGCCAAAGGCAAAGAGACGATTCACTATGCGGGACAGAATGTAACAACACGACTCCTTTTGCTCCCAGAAACCGGCCGAGCCTGCACCGCGGGTCATAAATCTCGAAAACTTTGGAATGCCCCCGAATGACATCTTTAGGGACTCGGTGAAAGAAGGCTTGCTGCGGCCTTTGGAGAATTTCCAACCCAGAAATCCGAATGCTCCCGTGGATACTACAGAAGTATTGTGCCTTTCATCAAGCTCACTGACATCTCGATCGACACCGCTTCACTCGAAAAAGGCAATCCAGGGGCTAATAGATCAAGGAAAGTTGGAAGGCCCCGAGGCCCAACACAAGCCAAAAATCCGCCGCCACGGAACCATAATCGTGTGAATATGATCGAATGCGGAGAGTCTTCACACGCCCAGAAGATGCCGATGAAGGTTCCCAAATACCCGTGGGCCAACCTCGTCGAGGATCCCGACCCGGATTCCCCGCCCTCGAGGATATCGAACGAATCGACCCATCTTGGTCTCATGTCGAGACTCCTTGCAAGAATACGAGGCCCGCTACTTTTCGGGTGAAGGGAAGGCCGATACCGAAGAACTGGGCCGTTCCGCTCGTAACATGAAAGAACTATTTATACAAGATGGTTAGAACAGTCAAGAAAGATTGAGCAAGAAAGTTTCCGGCAAGCACTGCGTTGGGGCTTATCAAAGAAAGAGGCCGAAGAGCATCCGGAGCTAGTACACTTCGCAAAGTGGCTTTGGGAAAGCCCGAATATGATCCCGAGAACAATGAAGAATCGGAAGAGGAGGATTCCTTCTATATCCTACCCGGTGTCAAATATGTGCCGCCCCCTCTCACTCTTCCCCCGCAATTTCGGGAGGAGAAGCCGAATCGCAGCCACCATCACTTCCGGAATGGGAGCATATGACAACTTCGCGGCCGCACGCACCCTCTTCCCCTATCAGATTTGACCGTCGTTCTCTCTCGCCCGATATCCCCGTGGTATGGGAAGACGATTCGATGACATGGCGACGATGATGACGATGACGATGATGATGACGAGAGCGAAGAGTCAACCGAGGCCCCGATCCGGAAACAACTGGAACAATCATGCCCGAAATGAACCCATGGGAGCCAGTGCACAATGGCCGGTTATCAAGAAGCGACAACGAAGAAACTTCGGAAGACGAATACGAGACCGAGGACATGAAGGCCATGAAGTTTCATGGATCCGAGCACGTGGATGTCTTAGAATTCAACACCGCCTACCATGCTTGGGGAAAGGGTTTTCGGGTATCCCCGTCTAAGCGAATAGTTGAGGATCTCGCTAGAAAGAGGGAGACTCGACTCCCATCCTCTCCAATGAGAAAATCACTATTGTCGATCAAACCCGCCCGAAAGCAAAGTAACAATTCTTGTCAAGGTGACCCGAGAGGAAATCACTTTCCCGAATGTATTTCACACTCTCGAGAAGTCCTGAAACGGGCATGATACCCGACGCTCCTCCCACACGTAATGCTATAATCATCTCCAGGCTCCGAATATTACGTAAAGGAACAAGAATGGCTACACTATACCGGGAAGAAATCGGCAAACCGCCAAGCCCCGACAATAGCAACTCTTGTTGCATGATAACAATGAGCAAGGCCGGCCATGAGAATGAACCGGAGGACGCCCTAGCTGCAGTGGGCCATCCAAGGGGCAACAACACAACCCTGCACTCAAAGCCGGTAACTTGGGAAGCAGCTTATAAGGGCCGCTCGGAAGAGGCCAATACGGCCAAGCTCGCCCCGCACCGCTGCTGTGCTCTGTCGTAACCAATGGCCAATAGCCAAAAGGGCTCCCCTGTTAACGTTGGCGGCGTTGAAGAAATCTAGTCAAGAGACGACCGATGAGGAAGTTAACCGTTAACCCGATCTCGGGCGGATCTTCCAAGGAAATCCCAAGTGCATAAGAAGGCCACAGATCAAGCACCAAAAGAAGATCGCCGCCCTATGCTAAGACAACAAACCTGCACTCGAAAAGAGGATCCCGTGCTCACCCACTGAAGCAAACACAGCCAACATTTCCCTCTCGGTCTCTACTCACTTCGTCTTATCCCCATAAGCCGAAGCCGGGAAGAAAGCCCGGCTCGCACTCTCGTGCCTATTGATGCTACTCCCGATGATGTGGTACAACTGATTGGAAACATCCACTACGGGAACATAATCACTTTCACGCATCTCGACCTCCCTCAATTTGGGGCCGATCATAATGAGCCTCTCTTCATCACAGCCACTGGATGAACGACGCCTCCTCGGGTCTGGTTGATAATGGGTCCGGAATGAACATTCTTCCAAAGAAAGATCATGAGCTTGCTTGATATCAAGACTAAGGACTTGAAGCCTTCTTCTCTCACGCCAAAGCTTACGACTCAACATCCCGAGCAGTCCTGAGTCGCTACTTTAGACCTCTCGGGTTTGGACCCGAACCGATACTGTAGAATTCCAGGTTATCGACATCCCGATTACTTTCAATGCCTGCTGGGAAGACCTTGGCCGCACCAAGTCAAAGGGGTCGCCTCAAGCCTCCACCAAAGGTGTGTGAAATTCGTCTCGAATGGGGATCCGACGACCATTTACGGGGAGATTTAGTCACTTTAGAGGGCACGGATACGGGCGGAATACCTATTCGGAAATCAAACATGATGAGGAAGGTCACATGCTAACGGGTTTCACGGCCGAGCCTCCCAAAGGCCCAAGTGTGCAACATAGATCCGACGGTCACTCGGGATAAAATCCCACCGGTCTTGAAAATGATGAGAAAAATGAGCTATCTACCTCGGCCTCTGGTCGGGGAAGCGCCAACAAGGAACTTTCAAACTCATCGAAGTGAAAGGACAAAATACTCGCCACGGCACCGGGATATGAGGCCTCCCGGTGGACCGCAAAGGGAAAGAGATTTGGAAGGCGCCACAGAAAGGTCCCGGCCGACAATCCCAAATCTCTCCTTTTCGGTCCTAATTTGGCTGACTACTTTGTAAAGGGTCCCACACAACCAGGAAACATCACGAGCCCACTCTACGGCGGAATGGCTAAAGCTACGGGATAGCCTCAACAAGTTCGAGAGGAACCAAGGCTAACCCGGTCCGTAGAATGTTCTGGACCTACCCAAGATGCACAGGGCTACCACTACCATGAAGAGTGAGTATACCTTTAGAGGCGTGCGACTGGTGGAACAGGTTCGAGAAACTCACAACCACTATTCCTCCCGCCCAGAAGATCCGAAACCCGAATTCGAACCGACAGCGCCAAAAGCCAAGGCCACGGAATTTCCCTCGCGTGGTTGGGATGGTGCGGTTATGCGGCAATTGTTCGAAGAAGAAGTCCAGGTGCCGGACACTGATTGATCTCGGCTCGAGTCAAGAGATGATAGCGGCAATTGAGAAAGGAGAACAAAACAAAGACAGCCTCCCGAGTCATGAGGCCACCAACAGCGATGTCGCTAAAGAATTGGGAAACTTTCTCAGGCCCATCCGCGACCAAGGAGGAAATGACCACCAAGCTTGGATTGGTCCCCCGTCCCTTTGTGTCAATCTAGGACAAGTCCTCCCAGTCTCTCTTTGTTAAGATCGAGTCTCTAGGGTCGTCCAGATGGCCTTACGCTGAAGACTACGAGTGCAGCAAGCCTTGTATTCCCTTTCGTTTCCAATGAAATGACGAACCTTTCTGAGTATCCCTTGATTGCCACTTTAACTAATGATGAATTAATTAATAAAAATTTTTTAATAATAATTCATTAGATAAAGAAGCAGACACATTAAACAAAAAAAAATCAAACAAAAAAAAAATCTTTAAGCAGGTTGTCGGGAAGAGGAAAATCGGGCCCAAGCCGCCGAAGAGATTTTGACGAGTGTGAATTTGGGAGCTGCGGAAGAGCCGAAAAGACGCAGATTGGTCATTTCTTCGAAGGAAGTGGAAAGGATGCTCGCAAAATCCTACAAAATCCTCAATTCAAAGAAAGTTGCCCTCTTCATCAAAGAAAACATCATGTGCCGATACGGGTTGCCAGCCAAAATCATTTCGGATAATGGATCCCACTTGAAGGGGAATGTGACGGAGTTGCGGCAGAATTCCGAATAACCCGTCACAAGTCATCACCCTACGGGCCCCAAACCAACGGGCCGTCAAGCGGACAAACAAGACTCTGGAAAATATCATCAGGAAAATGGCTGTCCAAGGCGAGAGATTGGCCCGAGAAGTTACACTTGGCACTCTGGGGCTACGAGAACATCGGTCGAACGGCAAGCTGGGAAACACCTTTTGCCCTCACATACGGAATGGAAGCCGTACTCCCAATCGAGTGGAAATACCCTCGCTCAGGTATCTTCTTTGGAAAGCCGGATCAACGAGGTCGAATGGCTCAGGAGTCGCCATGACGAATTTGGCCCTCACTGACGAACGCAGCCGATTGCGAAGGCCATGGAACACATCCGGGCCTACCAAGGAAGAATGGCGAGCCTTCGACAAGAAAGTGAAGCATCGGGAGATCCGAGAAGGTGATCTCGTTCTAAAAGAAAAGCTCCGGTCCGTATCAACCCCCTCGGCAAATGGGAGCTGTATGGGTCGGGCCATATGTAGTCCAGAAGATCTTCTCGGGAGGAGCCATGCAACTTGCGGACCTCGACGGGAATCCCTTTGTACACCCGAGTGAATGGTGACAAGGCTGCGCGAATACTACGCGTAAAAAAAAAACAAAAAAAAAACAAAAAAATCAAACAAAAAAAAATCAAACAAAAAAAAATCAAACAAAAAAAAACAACAAAAACAAAAAAAAGAGTGCTAAAAGAGTAATACCCAACTAGGTTAGAATCCCGAGAAGGGCAGCCTAGGTAAAAAACAGGGTTGCACCAAAAAAAAAAACACAAAAAAAAAAGAGTGCTAAAAGAGTAATACCCAACTAGGTTAGAAACCCGAGAAGGGCAGCCTAGGTAAAAAACGAGGTTGCACCAAAAAAAAAAAACAAAAGAGTTCACTGGAGTTTGAACTACGAAGACTGAGCTCCTCAAAATGAGGGAACGTAGGCGGGGAAACGGTTCGGTCTAAAGCACAAATAAAAGCCATACTTTGGCATCAATACAATTGATCGAGACCATGAAAGCGTCTCGAAAAACTCTAAAGCAATTCAAATATTCATTACAAATTAAAAGCTCTTTGATGAGTCTAAGCCCGATTCATTCCTACAGCGGCAACCTGCTAAAGAAAACTAAGATACATAATCAAACTAATGTGTGCGTCATGGCAAGAAAGGGATACTTGGAAACCTCGGAGTCACTCCAAGCCACTCGTCTTTGGTCTCTCCCTTCTTCTTCCCCCTCCCAGGAGTCTTTCTCTTACGAACCAGGAAAAATGTCGGTATTCCTCCTACCAAGCTCTGGTATAGGAACAGGGTCTACCAAACCGGCCTCTGTCGGGGCCTTAGTAGCCCTAGCGTCATCCCTCATCTCCTATAACCTAGGCGGTAACATAGGAGCCCTCCTCTCCTGTCTCTTGACGTAAGCCTCATAATCGGTCCACGGCGTCTCCGCTCCCGTCATGAGGTTGGCCCTCGCCTCGGCCCTCCTCCTCTCGAAACGGTCGGGTCCTCCGCACCTACAATGGCCTCACGCCGTCTCAAAATAGCCACTGAGTCTCTCCTAGATGCCCCTCGTACCAATCCAGGTACCAAGTGGTCGGGAACACCGGTCTCGGACGCTGAGAATGACCCGAGGAGGAAAGGCATCGTACCTCCATACTCGGGAAAGAAATGGAAACACCGAGGGATCATCCATGGAAAAAGAGCCACCACCACAGTAGCTATATCATCAAAACCCTCGAAAGGAACGATCCAAGCCAAAGCTGTCTCGGGACAGCCGGAATGTAGAAAGCTGGTGAGAAAGCCCCGGAAGCATAACCACATGGGACCCGTCCCCGAAGCACTCTACGAGTCTCCACCCGCCAATGAGGCACCGACCATCTCGATATCTTGATCTGGCGACCCACCATCCAACGCTCCCACGAGCCACGATCATCAAAATCTACATTGACACCTCTCTGGCAAAAGTCCAAGGCCTGATCATATCGAGAGGTTTCGAAAAAGAACCCCTAAACGCTCCATCGGCCCGCGGGGTCAAGAAAGCGGGCTGCCCCAGTGTGCATGTACCTCCGTCCAGGTAGCTAATGCATCGAGAGCATGAAAAGTCTCCCCAAGAATCAAAGGAACGACATCTACGCTTGGCGACAATGGACGACAACATCCAGCAGAAATCGATGGCAAATCCCGAAGGAATAGACCATGAACAAAGTGCCGAACATGCAAAGGGCAAAGGCATCCCAATAGGCGTCATCCACCAAGCCTAAGCCCCCAAATCTGTTGGGAAGACCGGAAATATCAAAATGGTCGGGACCGCGGATCATGCCTCGTGCTTCCTCCGGGGAAAGATGAAGAAGGTTGCACAACTTGTCAACAAAAGAAGCTCCTCCGGACCAAGGAATTGCTATCTCCTCCACCTCCGGACCTCCAAGCAAGGCCCGAAATTCTTCCACAGTCGGAACAATCTCGTTGAAGGAAAGGCAAAAGACATGCCTTCTAGCATCCCAAAACGAAGAAGAAGCCCTTAAGAGGTCATAATCCGGAACCAATTCTTTGAGAGACCACAAGCATCGTACCTTGTACCGTTCTTCAAAGAAAGACCTTCTCTCATGCATAATTTCAGGACCAATCCTTGAACTTGTTGAAAAATGACATTTGGGATTCTTGAGATAATTTTGAGGGAGCTTTTCTAAGGCTTTCCATGGTTTTTCTCTCTTCCTCCCGAAAATGGTTTGTTTGAATTTGGAGGTTGAAGAAGATATTTGAATTTGAAATAAAGCAAAGTCAGATTTAAAGCAAAATCAAAGGACAGTGTCAGATGCTGTCCCCATCCGCGCGGATGGGATTACTTCCCCAGAAAAAATTCTGCAACAGTCCAAGCTGCTACACCAAAAAAGGAATATTCCGTCCCGGTTGCTCGAAACCAGTGCAAAAAAAAAAACCTCCTCAAACCAGTCCATATACCAAACACCCTTGCAAAAAAAAAAAACAAGGCTCATGCAACACTTTGCATTCATATTGCATTGCATTCATAAAATAAAACCCTAAATTATTACATTCCAAAAAAAAAAAAAAAAAAAGGAGAGTGTACAAAAAAAAAACAACAAACAAACATAAATAAAATCCTAAATTATTACATCCAAAAAAAAATGTGTGCATAATCTGTACAAATCTAAATCTCAAAAAAAAAAATCAAAAAAAAAAAAATCAATCGGAGTCTCCGGCACCGATGTCTCTCCCGGCCCCTCTTGCGACTCGGGCCCGCCTCGTCGGGAGCCACGAAAGTCTCGGGCTCGGAATCGTCCTCATCTCTCGAGAAAGAGGCTCGTCGGGACCAACCGGCACACTCGATAGGGTAAACCCGGATCTGAAGAAGTCGTACCCGAAGGTGAAGGCGTCGACTCTGAACATACGGAGACGACCCACCGTGCCGCCAGACGTGTCCACTGCCGTGCGGATCCCCAAGAATGACGTGATCCAAAGGCGGTGCCGCGCGGTGATCAATGAGAGGAGAAAGAGGGGTCTCGGAAGAAGTCTCAGGGAATAGGAGAAGCCTCCCGTCGGACGGAGTGCCGGCCGTGGTCTCCTCGCCCTAGCTGAGGTGCCCGCAAGCAACCATCCTCCGTATGAATCTCTTAGCCCCGATCACTTGCTTCGTCGGTGTCTCGACGACCACCTCGAAGCGCACAAAAGCAAAAGCGTCAAAAAAAAAGTGATGCTAAAGATGATGAAACAAAAGAAAGAAAAGAAAAAGAAAAGGTGAAGCCATACCTTCATACCGGACGAGGCGGAAAGCTCGTGGAAGCCGCTCGGGGTGAGGATCTGCACCCTCAATCGGACCCCATCTGGATGTAGGAAAAATCCGTCCGAGGGTACCGCGGGATCCCAAGCCCTCCCTCTCCAAAACCTGAGGCATCCTCGGCCTCCTCAATACGAACGTCGCATATGGCTCGATCGCCACGAAGTCCGAGAAGTCTTGGCTGCTCGGTAATCGTCCCAGTCACGGACCGATCGCTCGGGTGCATCATGTCGGCGGGAGGCTCCACGGTGTCCTCAAAGGCGAGTTCACGCCATGCTTTGGCGCGTCACCCTCTCTCCCGGATAGTAGGCGTCGCAAGTCGGGCCCCTCAAAATCCTCCATTGCCGTCCGGATCTCGGCGCCCTTGAGTGCGCTACCTCAAAGCGATCCCGGGGAAGAATATCATCCCCTCATCCGTCTCGGCCTCCGTCAAAGGAAGGCAATCCGCGTACCTAAGAGTCGTACGCCCCCTGGAGCTTATCTTCTCCCGGGCATGCTTGGACCAGGACTGCATGGCCGGATACGCCCCAACGTACGCCTCAGGCTGCCTCCACACCGTGACGTGGAAAAACTCCAACGCCCATACCTGCGAAAGGTAAAAATCCAATCAATCCAGTGCAAATAAAAGTGCGTGCTCAAAGGAAAGAGGGAAAGCAAAAGAAAGCTTATACCTCGGAGCAAACTCGAAGCGATCTGGGGAGCTCACGGCCTTCATTTGTATCTATCAGAGCGAAATACGGCTCGGCCCGGCCCGGCCTCCCCCCAGGAAATATCTCCAACCGTCTCCATGTCCTCTAAGGACCTCAGCAAGGCAAAGACCGCTGTCCCCTCAGCATGACCAAAGAGCGTGCTCGAGAAAGTAAACCACAGGAAGGCCCTGGCAATCTGATCGGCGCCTATCCTCTCCTCCCCAGCCTCATAACTCGCTATGGTCTCCACGATCTTGCCGTAGACCACGGCATACTCCATCCCCATCCCCTTTTTGGGAATAGGGGAAAATCCAAGAAGAGCACACGGATCGGCATCGCGTAGCCATCTCTCCACTCGATGCTGCGTCCATTAAAGGACGGACCCGTGATCGCGGCATAGTCGGAAAGGCGTAACAGTCGCCTCGCCCCAGAAGAAGTGGAAGGTGTGGGTCGCGTCCCACCAGTGCCGCGCCAGAGCAAACATCAAGCCCTTGCACTTAGGAAACTTGACCAGTCCCCTCAAGCACTCGACGAACTCCCAGAGCCCCGTCTCGACAACAATCTGTCTCGGACTCGGCAAAGCTCCTCGGCCCGCATCCGGAAGCCGATCCCACAAGTCAATCACAGACTCCACCGATCCTCGAGTCTTCATCTTGCTCAGCTGCTCCGTCACAAAACGGTTTCCGCCCTGTAAAAAAAAAAGAGGAGAGAAAATGTCAAAAGATTGCATTTGCATTTACATAAAAAAAAATTCGACAGCATAACAGCATACAATGAGCATAGCCCCATTTTTCTCGCATGAAAGAAAACAATTTGCAAGTCCCAAATGCATTCATCAAAAAAAAAAAGGGATGCATTCCTACGGAAGTAAAAACTCCGTCCCATTTTCAACAAAAAAAAAAATGCATACATGCATATCATCCATCTTACATGCGACGGGAGGAAAAATCCGTCCCACTTTTCAAAAAAAAAATCCTAAACATACATCTCATATTGGCAAAATGCCCATTCTTTTCAAACAAAATGCATGCATTGCACCAATATCAAAATTCAATTTCAAAAAAAATCATTATCAAGAACATGCAATATTCAATTCCAAAAAAAAAATCACAATTCTTCGAATTTTCACATGAAATTTTCGAATTAAAAAAAAAATGTGGCGAAAATGCCAATTCTTTTCCCAAGCAAAATGCACATTTTTGGGACACTCACAAATTCATTGCAACATTGCATATCATCAATATCAATATTCAATATTCAAAAAAAAAATTAAAAAAAAAAAAATTCAAAAATCACCCAAAAATTTCAAGAAATCGACAAGAGGATCAAGAGGATTCGAAATATACCGTTCGGAGATGCGGATCCGAGGCCCAATGTTGCCAAGCATCGGGGTAATGCTCCTCCTCAACCGATTGCGAAAGATTGTAATGCCTCCTCATCCGGACGAGCTCCAATCGCCTCTCCGCTACCGGGCCACGTCCTTGGCCTTGAAAAGCGCCTTCCCCGTGTTCCATTGCTCAAAAAATCGAAGAAATCGGACAAATTTTGAAGCTTAAATAGCCAAAAATGGCGGAATGCCGTCTCTCTCTCTCCCTGCTCTCGGAATTTTCGAAAATCTGGACTGAGGAAGAAGAAGGGCGTTGGCCCCATTAAATACCCCTGACTTTTCAGGCCCCTCCGCGCGGATAAGTTTGTCAGGGTCAAAATGACCCTTTTGCCCCTTAAAATTCCAGGACTCTGCAATTCAGTCCCCAACTTGGCAAAGTTAACCAAAGTTAACCAAAGTCAGCCCCTTGTCAAGAAAATCATCCCCCGGCAGTCAAACGTAAGACCGAGTGCCCTGAGAAAGATAACGAGATCCCGTATCTTTCATCAAAATTACCCGGCGAGCAAACGTAAGACCGAGGTGCCTGAGAAAGATAACGGATCCGTATCTTTCATCAAAATTGTCCCCGGCAGTCAAACGTAAGACCGAGTGCCCCGAGAAAGATAACGAGATCCCGTATCTTTCATCAAAATCTTCCGTGATCAAACGTAAGACCGAGTGACCGAGAAAGATAACGAGATCCCGTATCTTTCATCAAAATCTTCCCCTGAGCCAAACGTAAGACCGAGTGACCCGAGAAAGATAACGAGATCCGTATCTTTCATCAAAATCTTCCCCGGCGGAGTCAAACGTAAGACCGAGTAACCCGAGAAAGATAACGAGATCCCGTATCTTTCCTCAAAAATCTTCCCAGAAACGTAAGACCGAGTGCCCTGAGAAAGATAACGAGATCCCGTATCTTTCATCAAAATCTTCCCCGGCAGTAAAACGTAAGACCGAGTGCCCCGAGAAAGATAACGAGATCCCGTATCTTTCATCAAAATCTTCCCCGGCAGTCAAACGTAAGACCGAGTAACCTGAGAAAGATAACGAGATCCCGTATCTTTCATCAAAATCTTCCGTGATAAACGTAAGACCGAGTGACCCGAGAAAGATAACGAGATCCCGTATCTTTCATCAAAATCTTCCCCGGCGGTAAAACGTAAGACCGAGTGACCCGAGAAAGATAACGAGATCCCGTATCTTTCATCAAAATCCTTCCCGGCAGTAAAACGTAAGACCGATCTCCCCGAGAAAGATAACGGATCCCGTATCTTTCATCAAAATCATTCCCCGGCAGTCGAACGTAAGACCGAGTGCCCCGAGAAAGATAACGGATCCCGTATCTTTCATCAAAATCTTCCCCGGCAATCAAACGTAAGACCGAGTGCCCCGAGAAAGATAACGGATCCCGTATCTTTCATCAAAATCATTCCCCGGCAGTAAAACGTAAGACCGATCTCCCCGAGAAAGATAACGGATCCCGTATCTTTCATCAAAATCATTCCCCGGCAGTCAAACGTAAGACCGATTTCCCCGAGAAAGATAACGAGATCCCGTATCTTTCATCAAAATCATCCAACGGCAGTCAAACGTAAGACCAATTCCCCAGACGAATACGTCTGATTTTCCCAGCAAAGGCTAACGAAATCCCCAGCAAAGTTAACGGAATCCCAAAAGCCAACGAAATCTCGAGTAAGACTCGAACTACGAAAGGGCTTGATTCCCACTAGGGATACGTAGGTAGCCTATCATTAGGTCCAGCCCCTCGACCAAAACGGTCACCCTCTCCTTCGGCAGCAGACGAAGTCCACCGAAAGGCCATTTCAAATCAAGGTTCGAGGCGCCTAAAAAGCCATCATCATCAAGGTTCGAGGCACCTAAAACGCCATCTCCAAGGTTCGAGGCACCTAAAACGCCATCTTCAAGGTTCGAGGCACCTAAAACGCCATCATCAAGGTCCGAGGCACCTAAAACGCCATCTTCAAGGTTTGAGGCACCTAAGACGCTATCACTAGAAAGCGATAAATCGCAATCATCCCCAGCAGAGACCAAAAATGGTCATTCCTATCCCCAGCAGAGCGGATACCCATCAGACCGAAAATGGTCATCTCTTATCCCCAGCAGAGTTTCTTTCCAGCAAACGACTGTAGAACTCGCTCACCAGGTTCGAGGCACCTAAAACGCCATCATCTCCGGGGTCAAAGACCCGAACTACGACTGGCTTGATTCCCATTCGGGATACGTAGGTAGCCTATCGCTAGGTTCAGCCACCCGATCACTCGATCATCCTGCCAAATATGGAGCCTTACTCTTATCGACGACCCCGCTTCCTTCGAAAGCGCCGTCGCCGAGGGGCTACTGTAAGTGCTCCAATTTGAGCTTGTTAGAATTTTCGTTAGAAAATTAACGGAAGTTATAACATTTCTAACAATTCCTAACTATCCTAACATTTCTAACAAAGTGAGGGTAAAATGGGCATTGTTATTTAAGGTTAAACCTTAAAAAGAATCTCAAAAAAGAAAAACAAATGAAGAAAACCAAATATAGAAATGCTGGAAACATAATCCCGGGTCAATTTGAATTTGAATTTTGAAAAAGATTATTCCCCTTGTCCAAAGCTGGAGCTGCATTTAATGAACAGTGCACGCGACTGGATCCATCCGCGCGGACATGTTTGTATTTTCAGGAGGGCTATAAATTGAGCCCTCCAGTCACAAAAATAAAGAGGAAAAACACAATTGCAACGAAGTTCTGGCGAAATATAGAGAGAAAACAGTGAGAATTCTCAAGAATTGTCACCCTTTTCTCTCCAATCTTTCCCAACTCATACTCATCCACTCACTCTCATATTAAACCCCTAAACACTCATACACTCAAGCCAAACACTCAAGAACACAAGGAAGATTGGTAAACCCTCCTCTTCCTAACCCTAAATCTCATCCATGCATGCATCTTCAAACTACAAAATGTAGTTCTTTCATCTTCTTCCTCTAGATCTAAGAAGATCACCATGGAAGACCATCTCCATGGATGATCTTCTACAAAGATCAACATTATTTTCAAAGCTTTTCTTTCTTACTTGCAAAAATGCACTTTCAAAACCCTAAAAAACCATTTTCAAGCACTAAATCTTGATTTCAAAGGGTAAAATTCCCCTCCCCAAGCAAATGAAATGCTTAGTCCTAATGTACCCCAAGGATGGTTTGGTATAGTTGATTCACCACTAAAATGTCTAGTGATCACTAACCAAAACCTAGGGAAATGGGGACAAGCATGGATGCAAAACCCCCCTTAAAATCATATTTTCTTTCTTGAGAAGTTGCTGTCCAGTAGCAATTTTCTCAGACCTCAGTCCATGGTCTTAATTTTTGGACACAGATGAACTTGGAATTTGGTGTTGACTACAAAACACATTTGTAGCCAACATCCAGAGCTTTCCAGACATATTTTTACCTTATTTTTTGGGTGAGTAAAACTCCTCTTTTCAATTTTTCTTTCAGAGGCTAGTTCATCAGCTTCTGGGAATCCAGATCTCATATCTGAGGTTTCCAGAAGGTTTTGACCCCTCAAATCTTCTCCAAAATGGAAATTTCTTTCACACAAAGTTTATTCGAGGAGTCTAGAGAAACTTTCATTCTCTGAGTTCATCCAGATTATGAAGTTTTAGGACCCTTGAATCTATTTCAAAATCAGGTGTCTGCTGCCATTTTCTTCTGGCAGAAGTGACTTCTCAACTTCAAAAGGTTTTTTGAGTACCAAATCTCAAACCAAAAATTCTCCAAAAAATCATGGGATCAGTTTAAAGTCTTAAAAAGACATCCCAATTTTTACTTTTTCCAGTTTCAACTTATTTTGGCCAAAACACACACACACACACACACAAATGATTTTCAGCTTGGAAGACTCGTTTTTACGAGGCGCGTCGGGTGCACACTAACGTCCTTCCAGACGCGTAACATGACCTCCGAACCTAAATCTCTGATCTCGGGCTTTTTTCAAAGTTTTGCCCTTCAAAATTAAAATGGCGTGGCGACTCCGTTTTTTCCGGTTTTATTTGGTTTTTCAAAGAAACGCAAGAAAGCCGAATATTTTTCCCGTATCGTCACAGGTAGATATAGCGTATTTAGTTTTAATTTTTGTTTTTTGTTCTATGTTCATGGCTCATACTCTCTATTTTATGCTCCCAGTTTTAATTTTTGAGTTCATGCTACGTACCTGATAATAAGCCTGCTAGCTAGGACGGAATTGCTGCGTAATAAGAACATTCTCAGCATTAATATTTCTTTCTCATGGAATTGGTTTAATTTTTGAGTTCATGGCTCATACTCTTGACATGAATTGGTTTAATTTTTGGATTTTGGACATGAATGCCATTATGTGTTTTTAACTGCTATTTTCCATTTCCTTTTGGTCTCATCTCTGTGCTGCCTCCAATGTAGAGATGATATTAGCTTCGAATTGTACTCATTTCCTTGTGGTTATATTTATAGGGTTGTGGGTTCAAATAATGGGTATTGAATGTGTAGCTTCGAACTGTACTCATTTCTGGTCTAGCTTACTTAGCAGTCAAGGTTGCCGGTTTGGATATGAACCAATATGTTGGAGAAAGAGAAACTAAGACGAATCAACTACTAGAATACTGTTAGTCCTTAATGCCATTGCAAAATGCCTCTACTCTATTACACCCATTTGCTACCAAAAGCAAAAATGACTCGATTTTCATTCAATGCAGCTTCTCTCTAAAAGTCCAACACTTGAGCTCTTTCACAACGCGAAATTTTAAAGCACCCGACACATTTGCAAAATCTTATAATCCTTCTTATCTCCAATATGTTCTCCCATTATTTGAACCCACAACCCTATAAATATAACCACATAAGGCACCATATATCATATATGAGGCCTACACATTCAATACCCAAGGTATAATTTAGTAACAGGGTATTGCCACTTATGTATCAATCAATAAAGTAATGAACCATACCTTTTATGCACCATTTAACCCAATAACCACATACATATAACTACGTAGAGGTATAACAACATACAAGTAACCCTACGCGTTCATAATATAACCTTGTACACCTTCTATAAAGGTTCCAAGTTCAATTACCATGTTTTATCCACTTTGGTTCAAGTTTCATAATTGCCTCTCAACCCTTTTTAAGACAATATTTAACACATTTCCCATTATCCATTTGAACCAATTCAAGTTCCACATTATTGTACTAAAGTTGTACTTGAATCCTAGTTAAAGAGTGACTTCAACCTAGTTCCTAAAAATAGTTCCAAATCTTTTGTTGCATGTGCATATTCTTTTGCACATCAACCTAGTTCCTTAAATTAGCTTCTCAGGTTTTAATATGTAGATTGTAAATATTGATTGCATTTGTGTATTTTTGGTTATATACAGGTTTTATTTGTATGTGTACAGGTTGAATTTGGTTTTTGTGAACGTATTTTTGGGGAAAATTAATTATACAAAGCTGGGAAAAAAAAATAGGCTTATTTACGGCGGTGACAAAATCCGCCGTATAAAACTAGGGACGACTCGTGCCCAAAGGGGGGACGAGGGAACCAGTAGGGGGTGTAAATGGTACGACTCGTGCCACGGTGGACGAGTCGTCCCTATTAAGTTATTTACGGCGGATATAGTCACCGCCGTATAAAATGGCCTTGGACGACTCGTGCGGGCGAGGAACACAGTGGGGGTGCAACTGGGACGACTCGTTAAAGAGCGAACGACTCGTCTCTTATTTACGGCGGTTACACATACCGCCGTATAAAGATCACTCAAATACAAATATACGTATGTATTTCATTTATATACGGCGGTGGTATATCCGCCGTATATAGTATTTACGGCGGTGGTGTATCCGCCGTATATAGTATTTACGGCGGTGTCACATACGGGGGTCTATTTACGGCGGCTAGTCCGCCGTAAATACTATATACGGCGGGGCGCGTGGTATTTACGACGGATTTTAACCGCCGTAAATAAGCCTGTTTCTTGTAGTGGTAGTTAAGCAAATACCACCCTTGTAATCTTAGATTTGACTCGCTAGTTTAAGTTTACCTGTTTAGAATAGCTTCTTTATATGCCTAGTAACGGTTTGACGACTCAATGGTTGGTATGAGGGGTTAAGGCCTTGAAAGTAGCGGGTCAATCTATCATCATCCAAAAGTGACATGGGCAATCGACAACTCACTAAGAACATGGTAACCAAATCAACATCCACTCTTGGGTAAGTGACACATGGTATATTGAGTTGTGTTTGAATTGTGCCATCTTTCCCACTATCGGCTTCAAGGTCATGGTTATCCATGTGCCTCTTTATATGAGAGGTACCTGAAGCACCCGGAGGGGATAAATATTTCTTGCAACGTTTGCATTGGGCTTTTTCTACATCATTAAGAATCACCAAATCATATAAGTGGGCATACTTAGACACTTTGGGAGCCTTACCCTTATTACCCTTTCCCTTTCCTTTTCCCCTCGCACCGCTAGGTGCACTACCCGAGGCAACATCAGTAGTAGGTGTATTTGAAATTGTGCGAGTTACGTGGGTGACTTGTACATCGTCATCCTCATCCCCCTCCCCCTCCCCACCCTCATCTATGTCTTTTATGTGATGATAGGTTCTAGATGTATAGTTTGTGTTAGGCTCATTCATCCAATCCGGGTCCGAGGTCGAATCCGGAGTATAGTCGCGAAATGGAGGGGTGTTGATTGGATTTGAGGATTGATTAATTAGATCAAACATAATTTGATCATTACGGTCCATAAGAGAATTATTTATTCGTCCTAAATTTTGATGAGGTACATTACGGTGCAAAAAGAAATTATCTATTGAGTGGCGGTTTGAAATGGGTACATTTTGATTTTGAGTTTGATTTTGAAGTGGTGGTGGGGGGGGGGGAGAATATGCAAATATATCATTAACTATATCATCCATGATAACTAGCAATTTAAAACATTTAACAAAAACTATTAACTAGCAATTTAAAAGAAATAATTAAATGAAAACAATAAACAAAAACAATAAACAAAAACAATGAATTAACTAAAAATTTAAAACATTTTTTTTGGAAGTTTTTTTATTTTTAAAGCAATTTTTTTTCCAGATTTTTTTTAAGTTTTCGAAATTTTTTAACTACTGTTTTTTTAATTAAAGGACTGTTTTTTTTTTCGAAATTTTGAAAGAAATAATTAAAGGAAAACAATTAACAAAAACAATGAATTAACTAGAAATTTAAAACATTTTTTTTGAAAGTTTTTTATTTTTTAAAGCACTGTTTTTTTTCAGATTTTTTTTAAGTTTTCGATTTTTTTTTCAGAATTTTTTAACTACTGTTTATTTTTTTCAAAATTTTGAAAGAAACAATTAAAGGAAAAAAATTAACAAAAACAATTAACTAGCAATTTAAAACATTTTTTATGGAAATTTTTAATTTTTTAAAGCACTGTTATTTTTTCCGATTTGTTAAACTGTTTTTTTTTTAATTAATGGACTGTTTTTTTATTTTCGAAATTTTGAAAGAAATAATTAATGGAAAAAAATTAAAAAAACAATGAATTAACTTGAAATTTAAAACTTTTTTTTTGGAAGTTTTTTATTTTTTAAAGCACTGTTTTTTTTTCATATTTTTTTTTAAGTTTTTGATTTTTTTTTCAGAATTTTTTAACTACTTTTTTTTAAATTAAAGGACTGTTTTTTTTCCGAAATATTTAAATAAATAATTAAAGGAAAAAAATTAACTACTTAACACAATATTTAACTAGTAAATACTATTTTTTTGGGAATTTTCGGAATTAAATAATAAATAACAACTTACTATTAACACATATTAAAGCATGAAATTTAAGACAATATGAAATACTTAAAACAATAAAATTACCTCCACCTTCTTTCTTCATGGGATGGGAATATGGGATGGATTTGAGAAAATTTTGAGGTTGTATGAATTTTTTTTGGAAAAAAATTAGAAGTAAGAAGTGTTATTTATAGTTTTTCAGAATTTTTTTGACCAAAATGCCCCTCCAACGAATATATTAACGGATATATATGGGGACATTAAGGTCATTTAAAAAAAAAACGGGTCAAACGGACTTGGGGCAAACGGGCTTTGGAAGCCCGCGGGCTTAGCCCGCCCGTCCCCTTGATTATCAAACCGGGCCTGTACAGTATATTACACGGGCCGGTCTACGGGCTTGCCTACGGGCCACGGGTAAAACGGGCCGAAAGAAAATCCACGGGCCTAAGCCCATTTTGGCCTTCATCACTTGGTGCCTAGTCAACACTTATCCCTCTTAGTCAACGGGTCCCACATTGTCCCGCGGGATCCCGCGTCCCGCAAATGGGACGGAGTATTTTAGTCCCGTCCTGTTTTGTCCCGTCCCGTCTCGTCCCGTTCCCGTCGTGGGACAACATAATTTCGTCCTGTCCCGTATTCCCGAATTGACAGCTCTAGAGATGGGCTTTAATTGTTAAGATGGAAAAGGTCAACCTCTGAAAAGTCTTTAGGATATCACGTAGCAAGGTGAATCAATTTTTCTTTGTCAAATTGGGAAAATGAATGAGATGGGCTTTAGAGCATCCACAACCATGACATTTTCAAATGTGATGGCTGATTTGGCAAGGAAGACTTGACACATTTATGACTTTTACAAAAGTCATGAATGACTTTTTTTTTTTTGCCAGACGACATTCACGGCATGCATGGAAAAAAGAAAATCAAGGCAATTGACCAATTAGAAGGTGACACGTGTCAGACATTTGAAATTAATTTTTCAAGAAAAATTGCAATTAACATATAAAAAATAATAAAAATACAAGAATATTGAAAAAACTACCATTATTAATATTTTATCACTCTCTATAATTAAAAAATAAAATATATTAATAAAATAATTAATTATAAAGAAATTTATAATTAATTATTTATATAGTACAATAATTAATAATTATTTATAGTAGTAATAAATGTAATATAAATGAGTAGGAAAGAGAAAATATGGGAAATAATTCCTCTAGGCCCCCACGCCCAGATTTTATTCCATTTTAAAGAGGGCTCTTTTGTAAAACTCAAATAGGGAGTTCTCCTGAGATTATAATTTCACATACACCCCTCTCCTCCGTTGACCAGTCAAATAAAATTCCTAAATATCGAAACTAACCCCGCCCTCAAACAAAACAATAACCTCCTCTCTCCTCCCCTCATTCACGACACACACTCTCTCTCTCTCTCTCTCTCTTTCCCTTTTACTCATTTCTCCTTTCACCTCCGTCGCCGGCGCTCCAAGTATGTGAGAGCAGCGCGGAGACTGGAAGGGAGCTGCTGAGCCGCCGCCATCTCGAAGAAGGTGGGGCGCGTCCTTTGTCCTCCGACCTGGAACAACATCTCAAGAAATTTGTGGTTTTAAGGTTTCGCCGGCGGTGTTACGGTAGTTGTTAACGTCTCCGGCGAGGAAGAAGCAAGGCCACGCGTGCAGCTTTTGATCACAGTTTCATTGTAGTTTCTCGATTTCGAGAAGATAAATATGAATGGTCTAGTAATATTGGAGAATTTTATTTTTATGTTGGTTTTAAACCAAGGAGTCCGACCCAGTTGGCAGGAAAAATGGGTTTTGTGAGTTTTTTTTTTTAATGTGCATAAAGTGACAGTAATTATAGCATGTGTTGTGAGTTTTTAGTAAGATACTCTTTTCGTCCCACGTGAATGTAAACTTATTTCTATTTTGGTCCGTCCCACGTGAATGTAAACTTTTCAAAATGGCAAAAAATATTCACTATTCCACCCACTCATTCTCTCTCCTACTTCACTTTTACACTCACAACATTCTCTCTCCTCACTATTCCTTCCACTCATTCTCTCTCCTATTTAATTTTTCATACTCACAACATTTAACTTTTTCTCTTTCTTACATCACTTTTTCTTAATTCCCACACCCAAAAAGTTAGTTTGCAATCACGTGGGACGAAGAGAGTATTTAATAAAAAGTCTTAGATGAGAGAGAGAGAGTTTTTAGTCTTAAAAAGTCTTATATGTTACTCCCTCCGTCCAACTTCAATTGAGTCATGACATTTTTGCACGCTTTTTAAGATTTTTTTTTAAAAATGAGTAAAGAATTGAAAGTGGGTAGAAGATTAGAGGAGAGAGAATGTAAAAGTTAAAAATATTTAATAGGAGAGAGAATGAGTGGGAGGAATAGTAAGTTAATGATTGGTTTTTTTGTAAATATGTTAAAATTATAAGGGTATAATGAATGGTTTTTTTATAAATATATAAACATTATGAGGGTATAAATATCCGAAACACTGTTCAGTTCTTTCCATTTATGGAATGGTTCATTTGAAGTGGGACGTCCCAAAAAGAAAAAGTGGCTCAATTGAAGTGGGACGGAGGGAGTATAAGACTTATTAAAAAGTCTTATAAATAACTTATAAGACTTTTTTATAACACAGTTAATGATTTCAATGTTCAAATAGGTCTTATAAATAACATATAAAACTTATTAAAAAAAAAATCTTATAAGTTACTTATAAGACTAATTTAAAAGTCTTATAAGACTTAATAAAAAGTCTTATAAGTTAGTTATAAGACTTATAAAAAAGTCTTATATGTTACTTATAAGACTTTTTTAATAAGTCTTTTACTTATATAAAGACTTTTTAATAAGCATTATATGTAACATATAAGACTTTTTAATAAGTCTTATAGTAACTTATAAGACTTTTTTAATAAGTCTATTTACTTATAAGCCTTTTTTAATAAGTCTTATAAGTAAAAAGACTTATTAAATAAAAGTCTTATAAGTAACTTATAACTTATAAGACTTTTTACAACACAGTTCCCAATGTCCAAATAGGTCGTATAAATAACATATAAGACTTAAAAAAGTCTTATAAGTTAACTTATAAGACTTAATAAGTCTTTATGACTTATTAAAAAAGTCTTATAAGTAACTTATGAGACTTTTCTAATAAGTCTTTTTACTTATAAGACTTTTTTAATAAGTCTTATAAGTAAAAGGACTTATTAAAAAAAAGTCTTATAAGTAACTTATAACTTATAAGACTTTTTACAACACAGTTCCAATGTTCAAATAGGTCTTATAAGTAACATTGTGGTGGAGTGCTCGAGTCTGGTACATTGAGAAATTCGACTTTGCCGTTCGATTACACTGGTCCAATGACCCAAAAAAAAATTATTTAATTGAATTTTTAGGCCTTTCATATTATTATAAAATATTTGATAAACGATTTATGTCTCTTATGTTTTATAAAATTATTTTCTTTAATTTGATTTTTTAATGATATTTTTTGTGAATATTCTATAATCTCATTAATTGATTGTGAAATTTTATTAATTGATTGTGAAATATCATTTTTTTTTCATTTTTTCTTCATCTTGTTTGAATTAATATTACATATTGTAAAATAAAAATATATATTGGGTTGCTTTAGTGGTTAAGGCTTTCATATATATTGATTGGTTTTAGGTTCAACTCCCACTTTCTTCATGGATGGATTAGTTTTCCTTTTAATTTTTCTGGGATTAAAAAAGGGGGGCGGGCCTGACCAGAAGGGGTGGGGCGGGTTGTGCCAAGAGGGTATTTCAGTCTTTGTACAAGCGAGGGGTGTATCTGGGTTTTTCAAAATCCTGTGTCCTAAACTAGAATTAAATCTGGCATGGAGGGGTCTAAGGGAAGAAGGCAAAAATATGGTGGGGTATAATAAAAAGTAGGAGAGAGAAACTGATGACTTTTGTTATGAATGAAGATAAAATTGTTTGGAGTTGTGTTATTGATGACTGATGACGTGGAGTTGAGGTGGAGGAGAGAGGGATGACTTGAAACAATTTTGAAGTGGCATGAATGAAGATGCTCTTAATTGTTAAGATGAGAAAGCTCAACCTCTGAAAAGTCTTTAGAATACCACGTAGCAAGATGAATCAATTTTTCTTTATCAAATTGGGAAAATGAATGAGATGAGTCTAAAGCCGCCATACATATAAGCAAATCCGTATGTATTTCATTAAAACGGTCATTGAGCTCTTGAAGTTGCATATCTACTACCGGGTAGAATACTTCAACACTAAAATGATGCATAAATGTTATTTTTAAATATTTCTTTGTGATCTCCCATGTAGAATAAATATATCATCCATATTAGGAACTTGAATATAATTTTGCATTTACAATGTCTTGATTTTTTCTTTGCAAAGATTGAGACAAATCATGTGTGATTGCCAACATATTTTTCATCAAATGAAGTGAAAATGCAAAATTAAAAGATTGCAATGCATCCAACAAGTAACAAGATTCAAGCTTTTGAAAAGGATCTTTTTGAAGAATTTCAATCACGTCAGTCAATAACGGAAGAGAACATACCGATTAACCGCAATAATGCTTGACAATCTCTCCAAGCTTCATTATGAGCACTACCCGGTCTACCAACAATCCATTTGTAGAGTTCGGAATTGACAACGATTTTGATACTTTTGCGTAAAATTTCTCCATGCCTAGAAAACTAAAACAAAGTAAAGAAAATAAGAATTTATATACCGCTTAAACAATAAAAAATCATACTACTAATACTAACACAAACACAAACACAAACACAAACACAAACAAATTATGCATAGAAGACAATTCAACTTTTCAAAAAATCTTCATAAATTATTAATGTATTGAATATATATAATGATTTATTAATTTATATTTCATATGGGGTTTACATAGGTAATCAAAAATGTATTATTTTAACGAATTATTAATTTGTCTCGTTGTCCCCAATTCGAAACTGGGAAAAATATTATTTTAAAAAAAATATTAAATAATTGAATTTTAATTAATGGAGTTTTTATTGTTCAATCGACTGCATATTCCAAGAGAAATAGATCACAACGATTTTGTAAAGGCTTTAATGCATAAAATTGTAGGACTTCTTCTGTGATAGAAACAAAATTACTTTCCAAGCCCATCAAAAGTAATGCATACTCATAGCTTACTACTAATTAAGAACAAAATTTACCAACGATGCAAGATTTTTGTAAAATAATACTCTTTTAAAAAAATATGTATCAAAATATTCATTTTTGCAAACTATGTAACTAAGTAACCACTTTGGTTGAAGTCGACATTGATAGTTATTGATAGTTAGAGTCATCAATTTGGGACCGTTCGGCCATACAAATGAGACGAGTTGAGATATTGTGAAGTTATCACAATATCTTCACATTATATTTGAGAAATATTCTAAAGAAAAGAAAATATTTAGTTACCTAAATTGATATTGAGCCAACTTAGCAAAGTTACCTTAGTTAGAAGTATTTCTAATTAGAAGTATTTACTATTAGAATAAGGAGAGATTTGTTAGAATCCTATTAGAATTAGGACTCATATGTTTTAAGTATAAATATGAGTCGAGAAAGTTTTGGGAGAAACTAGTTTCTCCATAAATTATAAAAAGTTCATTTTTTTTCTACTTGTAAGTAGTTAGTGAATATTTAGGAACAATTTATAAAACAGGATTTTTTATAACTTAAGGAGAAACTAGTTTCTCCCAAAATCTTGTGATATGACTCTCTTGCTTATGTAAACTCGGGAGACAGAAATAATACATAATACTCCCTCCGTCCCAGCCGAAGGTTCTCACTTTTTTTAAATCACACAAATTAAGGAAATGGGTGGGAAGAAAAAATGTTGTGTGAGTGTAATAGTGAATTAGGAGAGAGAATTAGTGCAGAAAATAGTAAATTTGAAAAGTGTTGTGAGTGTAATAGTGAATTAGGAGAGAGAATGAGTGGAGGAAATAGTAAAGATTCTTTGCCAAAAAAGAAAAGAGAAAGCTTTTAACGGGACACCCAAAATTGCAAAATGGGAAGCTTCGGCTGGGACAGCGGGAGTATACTTTTGAGTCTCCTTATTTTATCATGGTATCAGAGCATGGTTTCGAACTTGAAATCATGTTTCTATACTTTTGAATAACCATTGTCACATTCTCTCTTTGAGGGGGAGAATTGTGACATGGTGAACTTATCTTTAATTTCTCCTCCATGATTACCCAATTCGCTTTCGCAACGAAAACCTAGGGTTTCGATTGTTGCTTTATCCCTTTTATTAAACCACCGTTACTATCCCTTGAAGAAATGATGATTGAGTGTCGTCCACTATAAAAACGATGATTGAGTATCGTTCACTATAAAAACGATGATTGAGTGTCGTTCACTATAAAAATGATGATCGAGTGTCGTTCACTATAAAAACGATGATTGAGTGTCGTTCACTATAAAAACGATGATCGAGTGTCGTTCAATATAAAAAAACGATGATTGACTATCGTTCACTATAAAAACGATGATTGAGTGTCGTTCACTATAAAAACGATGATCGAATGTCGTTCACTCTAAAAACGGAGATTGAAGAAAAAAGAAGACATGTGCGAGCACAAATTGTGCGGAATTGAAGAAAGAAAACCTGATGTGGATGACTTTTCAGTTATTGGAACAAATTTTTTTTGTTGTTGAAAAAAAAAAAGACAAACCCGAGGTTGCTTGAACTGCAACACGAAAAAGGAAGAACTTGGAGCAGATGTTGCATGTCGAAGTGAAATAATTTTTTTAAACGTTTTAATTTTTATTTGGCAAGTTGGGTATCTACGATGTAGATCCTCCAAAACTTGAGGGAGGGGGGGAGTTGAGATATTGTGAAGTTATCACAATATCTTCACATTATATTTGAGATATATTCTAAATAAAAGAAAATATTTATTTACCTAAGTTGGTATTGAGCCAATTTAGAAAAGTTACCTTAGTTAGAAGTATTTCAAATTAGAAGTATTTACTATTAGAATAAGGAGAGATTTGTTAGAATCCTATTAGAATTAGGACTCATATATTTTGAGTATAAATATGAGTCTCTAGCTTATATAAACTCGGAAGACAGAAATAATACATAATATACTTTTAAGTCTCCTTATTTTATCAAGATGGGATAGGATGGGATAGTATATTATAATCGCGTATAAACGCAGGCCTATTCAAAATATCCCATTTAGGATGTGGGATAAGACAGGATAGGACGGGACAGAACTTCCATATTTTTTTTATTTTTTTACATATTTATTTTTAATTATTTTTAACCTCAGGCCCAAATAACGAGCAATATGAAGCACAACAAAAAAATCATTCCCGTACTAACTAGTTATATGGTAAATGGAAAAGGCATTATATTACAAAAATAAATTGTGTCCACTAATTATAATGGAAAAAAAAATTTCATGTTGTTATATGATTGTAGTACAGTCGAAATTTCACTTGATAAAAATATACACTCCCTCTGAAATTGTTTATGGCTTAGCAAAAATGAGACGAAACTCACAAGTGTTGTCCTTAGTGTTGACAACACTAACAACAACACACACCAATTCGAAAACAACAAAAAATAGAAATAAATCTAATTTACAGCGGAAGTAAATAAAGATACACAAGAATTAAATTTTTATCAAGTTATATAAATATATAACTTGATGGGTGCCAGGAGGAAAAGATCATTCTATATATATAATGAATTAAATACAAGGTCGAAAAGTTTCCTTAATGATAAATAATCATTAACTCAAGGAACAATAAATATAGAACTCTCTCTGAATACTAACACTCAAAATCTCACAAAAATACAAAGATATATGAGAAACTCTCGAGTGTTGGACAAAGTGTTGCCAATACTGAATGGCGACACTTGAAGAGCAGAATTTTTTCTTGTGCAGATTAATGTCTTCTGAATTGGATGATCACTCAAGCTGATCGACTGCACTATATATAGGCCTCCAAAACTTGGAGCCTACTCAAAATGATCAGATAACAGTCTTGAAGTTGTTCCTCCAAAATAGCACCTACTCGCCTCATTTATAGAAGACTTGGTCTTCATGGCTTCTATTGCTTGTACACCTCTGCTGTAGATGCCTTGTACTCTATCCTAATATCCCCCTGAATAGCTAACCAATAGCTCTTTTACTTGGTCACCAATTTTACATATAAACAATGTGTTTATATGTAAATTTCTTCATCTCCTTCGAAGTTCACGCTTGGGCATCTTCTGTTGACCTATTCAAGCTCACAACTAGCAGACTTACAACTGATATATAAACATTAATTTACACGTTATTATTTGTGAAAAATACAGTAACTATTCTGGTGTTGCCAAATTTAAATGGCAACACCTGTGGCAACACTAATGGCAACACTGGTTTGGCAATACAGGAAATGACACACATGGCAACACATGTTCTAACATTTACAATCTCCCCCTTAGTTACTGATTTCTTCACAAAATATCACGTGATGTTCTTTTAAAAAACAGTTAGTCATACTTAACCAAAAGTTCAAAAAATGTCACATCCTCATTAGTGACAACATCAACCTTCAGGCAATGTTAACATATTTTTCAACCAAGTATCACACTCACACGAGTGGCAACATCAACCTTCAGGCAAACATAGTCATATAATTTTGAATATATCTCCCCCAACTATTTAAACTCCCCCTTAATAACTAACAAAATAATTATTAATAACTTCAAACAACCACCCAATTGTTTAGCAAAAACAACCAACTTAAACAAATAAAATTTTTTTTGAACAAACCATCACAAACCAAACTTAACTATTCAACCTTCTGCATTTTCAGCTTCTTCTTCACCTTCCTCAGCTGCATTCGTGCCATTCGTGCCACTAGGCCCAGCTCCTTCAGCTCCATCACGCCTTGGTCTTGATTGATCTCCCCCTATTTTGGAAGAAATCAAATCTACCATGTTCATCATATCCGAGCGCATGTCTAGCCATCCCTGCATTACTGTATCTATATGCTGCACTTGCTTGTTGAAAAAATTTAAAATCATAGCAGCATCGATCATAACATGAGCAATGTTGCCTGGAGTGTTGCCAATCTCAGGGGCAACACTTGGGGAGACACTGGTTGCAGGGGCAGCAGTAGGAGCAGCTATTGTAACCAAAACCCAGGGCAAATCTCTGTGCCTATCTCCTTCAGTAAAGTGCTTGCTAATTTTATAGAAAACAGGCTTTTCAGAGATGTTGTCCGCATTCCATGGTTTAAGCTTTTGAAACACAAGGACATTATAAATGAGGGAAAGAAAAATAAAAGAGGAGATTTTCTTCTTTTTGGCCTATGCAACTAGGTGAGCAAAAACCAATCTTCCAAAATTAACTCTCTGTTTCTTACCCAATTTGTATAATAACATTGCTTGCTCAAAAGTAATCGTGTTCTCATTTGCCATAGGTAACCAATTTGTGATGCAAATCTTACGAAGAACACTAAACAGAGATGAAAGATGGGTTGCCTTAAAATGGTCACTCCACACAGAAACTCTCCCACCAGTCAGAAAGCTAGCTAGGGTATTATGTTCGACATCCAAACACTTATCTTCAATACTAGGGAGGCCAAAGGATTTTTTGATAATGGAAGGATTAAAATCATAAATTTTACCCATCACAAAGATCTTTCTATAATGAGGAGTGCTCCTGTCATCTATGTCCTCCCTAAGATGAGCAAAAAAGTTCCTAACAATGCTTTCGACATAAACTGACACCTTAGTAACAGTAGGCAGAAACTTTCTATCCTCAAGAAATTGGCACACCCCTAGACTCTTGAACTGAATCACATTAATGTTTCTTTCATTCAAAATTCTTTTATCCGAGTCTTCAACCCACTTATCCAAATTTGATTCACAATAGAACTCGTCGGAAAGAAATGGACGTTCATAATATCCAAACGACTCATAATCAGATTTAGACTCGTGAGAATGAGTAGGGGTTGTTACCTTAGGCCATGAGATGGGAGAATAAGATGGAGAGCTTGTCTGTGGCTTTGACTTGGCTGATGGTGTTGTCTCAGGTGTTGCCATTGGATTGGCAACACTTGGGGCGACACCTTTCTGAATTTTCTGTTTCTTTGCCACCCTGGACTGAGCTTGTGCTAGGGTTTCTTCATCCTCAAGCCAGGCTTCCTCATCATCATCTGAAGTAGACGAAGGCTCCTTGGTATCTTTGAATATTGGGTCCGAATCTTCCTCGGATGAAACATTGAGAGAGGATCTTGAGCTATCTTCCACCTTGACTGGATCATCAGCCGTGTTTGAAGGAATTTTAGACCTAAACAAGGTCTTAATCCTTTCTGAAACCTTTCTTTTCTTCGTTTTCTTTGGAGGTGCAAATGTAAGCTCAACCGAAGGAGAAGCATCAGGAAGGCTCACAGGAGTGGGAATTTGAAGAGGGTTGTAAACAATGATGTCCAAACTTGGAGAGGTTGAGGGTGTTGCAGAGAGTGTCGCCGGTGATGTCTCCATTGGAATGGCGACATTTGAAGCGATACTAGAGGGAGCAATAGGCGAAATTTCCATAGGAGACGAGATTTGGGGTAATTTGCTTGGGCTAGTCATGGAATTTTGTTGGGAAGAAGACGAAGTAGCAGAGGGGTTTAGAGAGAGCGTTTGATGAGAGAGAGACGATGAGATGAGGGTTTAGGAAGAGGGGTAATTAAATGATGAATAGTAGAGTGAAAATAGGAATGCTTTAAACACCCTTATCCCAACAATTTCAAACACTGTTATTCGGCCATAATTTTTAAAATGTAATTTTTTTTAATTTTTAATATTTTAAAATATATAATAACTAAAAATTATTTTAGAAATATCCATAAAATTTTGTTTTTCAAAATTCAAAAGAAAATAAACTTTAAAAAATAGATATTTCAAAATTACATTTAGTTAGAGAAAAATTTAAATATTTTTGCTAAAAATCTTTTAAATTTCACAAACTCTAAATATATAAAAATAGACTTTTGAAAATTCAAAATTTAATTAACAAAAACAAAAAGAAGAAATAAAAAAAATGTAGCATCTACTAAAGTGTTGCTAGCAATGTTGTGTAACACAAAAAGACAACATTTTAAATAAAATCCCCTTGATATTTTTTAACATATATAACTTATCATTTCTTAGGCAATTTTAAACAAACTTTACACTTTCTTTATTTACAAGGAAGCATCGTAGTAGCGAGTTCCGTGCCCCGAGTTTTTTTTATTAAAGTGTAAAGCTATATGTAATAAGTTTTATACCTTTCAAGTAGGGTACACTGTAGTAGCGAGCTCCATGTCCCTAATACTTAGTATAAAACAGATACATTATACTCCCGTTTTGGCAAGGAAGCATCGCCGCAGCGAACGTCGTGCCCCAAGTTACTTTGGGAGTATTTTAACAAGCTTTGCCCTTTTTAAATATCAACAACAACATAAGTGACTTTGTCACTTTAAGCACAAAGGGGTATTTTATCAAAAAATGTTAACCTAAAGTATATATACATACTAGAACAAAAAGGTCAGTAAATGCCCCACATTGGGTTTAAACGAAATATATATATGCCCCACATTGGGTTTAAACTAAATATATATATATATATATATATATATATATATATATATATATATATATATATATATATATATATATATATATATATATTTATTTATTTATTTATTTATTTATTTATTTATTTATTTATTTATTTATTTATTTTTTATATAAAATATACAACAAATATATAGTATTGCTGTCAGTGTTGGCAACACAGATGACAACACTTGAAACAACAGATTTATAGAAAAAATAAACCAAGAGATTTTTTCAAACTTGAAAATCTCTCATGGTCCAGGGCTTTAGTCAAAATATCAGCAAGTTGATGTTTGGTATCAAGAGTGTTTTACCTTGGCGTATGTGGAGGACATACACACATACCTTACCATATCTCTATAGTCAACTGGCTCCTTATTTCTTATTCGAACCCCTTCATTAACATCACCAATTACCTGAGTAATGAGATGATAATTTCTAATTCGTGCTGGGGGATCTCTCCTGCCTTGATGGTACACCAATCCATCTTCTTCTTTTTCTGAGTCACTACTTTCAGCATTTCCAGCCACTGTTCTGTCCTCCTGTATTGCCTCATGTGTTGCCATTTCAGGGACAACACTCGGTGCAACACCCGAATCTGTGGCTGTACTGGTTGATCCAGTTTCTGTTCTAGCCCGTTGTTCAACTTCTTTCAGCAATGTCAGAGGTATATCTTCGACTGGTTCTCCTGTAGCACTCAAGTAATCGTTAAATTTAATATTTACCGATTCTTGAATCACTTTTAACCTCAAATTATAGACTCGATAAGCATGACTATTTTGAAAGTAGCCAAGGAAGATAGCTTTGTCACTCTCTGAGTCTAATTTTCCTAAGTATTTCCGGTCATTTAAAATATAGCACAACACCCAAATACGTGGAAATAGTGAACGGAAGGTTTCTTTCCATTTAAAATCTCATAGGGTGCCATAGTTGTATCGGGTCTTAAGAAAACTCTATTTGTAGTGTGACATGCTGTGTTTAATGCTTCAGCCCAAAACCCTTTAGAAATATTTCTAGCAATTAGCATAACACGAGCCATCTCCAACAAAGTCCTATTTTTCCTTTCAGCAACACCATTTTGTTGTGGTGTTTTGGGTGCTAAAAATACACCCATGTAAATCTAGAAAAATCATCAACTATAACATACATACTTCTTACCTCCCAAGCTTTCTACCTTAATAGGACTCATCAATCCATATGTAAAAGCTGAAAATAATGTGTTGTTCCTGAGTGTTGCTCATTGTGTTGTCTAACACTGTGAGCAACACGAGTCTGCTTACCTTTTTGGCAGTCACCACACAACATGGTGTCTTTGAGGTTTAACTTAAGGACACCTTTGACCGCAATGAGTTTGATAATTTTCTCAAGATTTCTATAATGAGAATGACCTAACTTTTGATGTCATAATCTTATGTCATCAAGTTTCGTCAAATTGCACACTTGTTTATTACCAACAAGGTAGCAATTATCACTCGATCTTGTTCCAGTCATGACACAAAAGTTAGTATTATCAAACACTTCACATGTATTTTTGTTGAATTTTACCTCCAAATTGTCATCACATAATTGGCTAATGCTAATTATATTAGCAAGTAGACCATCTACATGCAAGACATTTTTTAAAGGAGGAAAACCAACGACATCAAGAGTTCCTTTTCCTATGATGTCACTCTTGCCTCCACCTTCATAGGTTACTGAGCCTCCTTGAATAGGTTGATATTCCGTTAAGAATGATCTTGTTCCCGTCATGTGACGTGAACAACCACTATCAAAGTACCAAGCACCTGAAACGTTAGTCCTTAAAGCAGTGTACACAACATAGCATTTCAGTTTTTCTTTGGGTAACCAAGCCTTTTTTGAAAATCTGAACTTCTGTCCACCAGTGTTGTCTCGAGTGTTCTCCTGAGATTTTGACGACACTTGAGGCAACACTTGCAAACTGGACATTTTCTTTAATTTGATGAATAAAATAATCTGATTTTTTATGTCCAGGTTTGTGACAGTATTCATACTCAATGGTTTGATCAGAAGTATCACTAGAAGTACTACCCTTTTCCTTGACTTGTTCTTTTACAAAATAATTTTTAGTTTCAACATCAAACAAGGAAGAAGTAATATTTCTAGTGATTCTTGGAACCCAAGACCAGCTTTAAGAGGCTTACTCAAGTTGAGTATTTCATCCAATTTCGATGAACTCGTGTTGATTTTTTTGAAGGTTGATTCAGCTAGTTTGAGTTTGGCCTTGATTTTATCAAGATCCGAATCCTTCCTAGTGAGTTGAGCCTCTAGCCGAGTCAAGGAGTCTTTAAGATCATGATTTTCCTTTGTCAAGAAAATCACCATCTTGTTCTCCTTTTTCCATTCTACGAGGAGAGAATCATAGAGACTTTTTAATTCATTAATAAGCTCTACATTGTCAAGCTCATCCTCTAATGACTCATCAGTATTAAAAAGTTAACAGAACCATGAAATCATATATCATTAGAAGGATTTAATGAATCATACATGTTGAGTGTCGTGTCAAGTGTTGCCAATTCCTGGATGACACTTGAGGCAACACTTGCTGAAGAAGACACTAGTGTTGTGTCAAGTGTTGTCATATCTGGGACAACACTTGAGGCAAAACCTTCTGTCGAAGGTAGCTCCTCTACCGTGGCCAACATAACCACTTGCTCGACCTTTTCATCTTTCTCTGTTCCTTCCTCCTCTCCATCACTAAGAGACACCCATATATTTTTGCCCGTCTTTCTCAAGGTATTAGCACATTCATTGGCATAATGACCCAAATCAGAACAAGCGTGACATTGAATAGATTCAATGTGTTTGGGGTTAGACCGAGACTTTTCAGAAAAAGCTCTCCTTAGTGTCGTGTCTTTTTGGTTCGGAGGAGGAGTTCTTATTGGCACAAAACTAGGCATTTTGGATGGTTGGTCCTTAGCTTTTACCTGCACATTGTTAAATTTCCTAAGCATGGAGCTATATTTCTTTGCAAGTAAAGCTACAATAGTATTCTCATCTAACTCCTCGAAGGCTTCATCTTCATCATCCACACATGTGTCCGAAGATTCGACTTTTAAGGCAATATTTTTGCCTTTTGAAGCCTCGGTTTGCTCATTGAGATTCATTTCAAAATTTTTCAAAATGCTCATCAAGGAGTTAATATCCATAGTTGAAAGATTATGGGCCTCTTCAATGGCCAAAACTTTAATATTAAAACGTTCGGGAAGAGTACGAATGGCTTTTGAAACAAGTTGTTTATTTGTAAAAGATTCTCCTAATACTTGACAAGCATTTGAAATATCAATCAAATTTTCAAAATAAGAAGTAATATCTTCGTTTTCACCCATTCTTTATCTTTCAAATTTACTAATGAGACCCTAAGCTTTGTTTCTCGGACACTACCATCACCTTCATAAAATCTTTGTAAGGTATCCCAAACATCTTTTGCAGTGGGACTATTTTGAATGAGTTTGAACATATGCATGTCAACCCATTCATAGATGGCATTTAGGGCCTTTTCATTGAAACTAGCAATATTATTTTCTTCAATTGTCCATTCAGATTCAGGTTTGACTTGAACGTCACCATCTTCATCTGGGAGGAGTAATGGAAGAGATTAACCATTTAAAACAGATCGCCAAGCTCGAAGATCAATTGATTTGATATGCGAGCGAAGACGAATCTTCCAATAAGCATAATTTGATCCATCTAAAACCGGTAATCTTTTCTGATTAGGATTAGCAGGATCATAAGCCATAACAAAAGTATCAAAACACTTTGTATATCAAGTGCTAGGCTCTGATACCAATTGAAATTGTCTATGGCTTAGCAAAAGTGATACGAAACTCACAAGTGTTGTCCTTAGTGTCGGCAACACTAACAACAACACACACCGATTCGAAAACAACAAATAATATAAATAAATCTAATTTGCAGCGAAAGTAAATAAAAATACACAAGAATTAAATTTTTATCAAGTTATATAAATATATAAATTGATGGGTGCTAGGAGGGCAAGACCTTTCTATATATAATGAATTAAATACAAGGTCAAAAAGTTCCCTTAATGATAAATAATCATTAACTCAAGGAACAATAAATATAAATCCCTCTCTGAATACTAACACTCAAAACCTCACGAAAATACAAAGATATATGAGAAACTCTCGAGTGTTGGACAAAGTGTTGCCAACACTGAATGGCGACACTTGAAGAGCAGAATTCTTTCTTGTGCAGATTTGTATCTTCTGAATTGGATGATCACTCAAGATGATCGACTGCACTATATATAGGCCTCCAAAACTTGGAGCCTACTCAAAATGATTAGATAACATCCTTGAAGTTGTTCCTCCAAAATAGCACCTACTCCCCTCATTTATAGAAGACTTGGTCTTCATGGCTTCTCTTACTTGTACACCTCTGCTGTAGATACCTTGTAATCTAACCTAATCTCCCCCTGAATAGTTAACCAATAGCTCATATACTTGGTCACCAATTTTACATATAAACAATGTGTTTATATGTAAATTTCTTCATCTCCTTCGAAGTTCACGCCTGGACATCTTCTGTTGACCTATTCAAGCTCACAATGTAACAACCCCAATTTTCCATAATACACAATAATAATAATATAATAATTCCAAAAAACATATATAATATCCATAAAATACTCCAACGGTAACCCCTAATGTATTACATCAATAAATATCAATAATTAACCAACTACTAGTACAACCCACTAGCTCTATAATATATTTAATGTCTTCAAAAATAAATATAACCCCTTAATTTCCAAGCCGCTTTCCACGCAACCCATCCACTCCATCACTTATTACCTGGGAGGGGAAAGAATAAGAAGGGGTGAGCGAACAATGCTCAGCAAGTTCATACGGGATCTCTTCGGTTTCTAGGAAGAGATGACCAGAACAACGGAGTCCAACGAATATTCAACGAAAGCATAACTTGTACAATAAACGGTTCAGAAACAGAGAACGACAATGAAAAGATACTTTCAATTAACAATTAGTGGCACTTTCACAAGAATGATCAAGATGGAGACTGTATACACATAGTCCGTCAATTCCAAGTAATTGTGCACCTTTAATCTAGGGTGACTCCGATACACCTATTCGGGTGATCGTTGAATAAGAAGATCTATGCCTTTAATCTAGGGAGCCCCTTTATTCTGAATAAGAGAATCTACGCCTTTTTATCTAGGGCGCTTTCTTACTCTGATATATCATAAAATTAAGGTCCTTTCAATCTGTTTAGACCAATTCATTCAACATTAAGGTCATTTCAATCTGTCTAGACCAAATCATACAAAGTCCTTATAAATCGGACAAGCAATATCTTTTATGGTGTTCAAGGTACGAGAACACATAAATCAATCCAATCATCACGGATACACATTGAACAAAACATATCAATGGTAAGACATTTCAAAGAACGCTCATATCAAAGGAATACAAATCACTACCGGCCACTTGGTAGCATATACTTTATGAAATCAAAGGAATCCTATCACAAAGGATATGAAAACAATCAAACGCTATGGAACGTAATCCCTTACCTCGATTGATGCATGCTCCTAGCAAATATCACCGCACGAATCTACAATCATGCAACACATATCTTAGGGTACAAGTAATACAAATTCACTTCACCCAAACTATTTTCCTTAGCCTCGTTAACCTACGAGTTATCTTCTTTAACTCCTTTTTAGGTTAACTCTTACCTTTTTAGGTTTCCCAAAATAACCCTAGGGTTTCTAAGCATTTAATCCTGGTTCAATCTCTTATATTTATTTTACACACACTAAACACACCTTTCTCAGCACACATAACTGTAAGTACCCCAATCTTGGTCACCCTCTTTCGAACACACGGGAAACACCGCAGACTCACAAACGCAGTCTCGAAGACCTGTGACACTCAAAACCCTCAAAAACCCCCAACCAAACCAAGGGAGGGACCTTTCTGGAACAAAGAAGCACAAAAGGACTTTTTAGGGATTTTTCAGAAATTGGAAAAGGAAATATGGTCCGTACGTACCTCTTTGTCACAATGATTACTGAATCCCCTTAAAGTCCAAGTTATTCCCTCAAATCCCGGAGGTAATAATTACCCAGCTACATGGTTGGTCCGTACGGACCTTATTGCATGCAAGGTTGGTCCGTACGGACCTTATTGCAACCAGACACCATCATTGCTGAATCTTCTTAAAGTCCACATATTCCCTCAAATCGAGAAAAACCAAAATTCTGGATTACCTAGAAGGTCCGTACGAACCTTCTTGCACAAAATCTGGCACTATATGTCTGTATGGATATAGTTTATACTTATCCCCGTGATCCGACATAAATACCACAAAAGAAAAGCCATTCACTAGCAAACTCGGGGCGAGGTCAACTATCAGACCTTAACAGTGCACTAGCAAACTCGGGCAGAGGTCAACTATCAGACCTTATTGTTCCAACTGCTCCAACAATTTGAACAATGATCTTCCCTACTATTTTTTTCCATTTGAACAATAATTTTAGGTTGCTTTAATTATCCGAATGAACATCTAAAAATTGTTATTGATAGTATTTATAATTATAATGATATATAGATAGCAAGATTTTAATTTTCATTAGGATAATTAAATCAACTTCAAATTATTGCTTAAAGATGATTTTGTGATGAAGGGAGTATATAATAACACAAGAATCCATTTACATTGCACATTTCAACTTGGGATTGAAGTCAATTAACAACCAACTTCATCTGATAAAAAGAAGAAAACAACTCACAACCAAGCAGGTGAAAGAACAATACCTTTGACCTTATGAAAGAAATTCCTACTACAGAGTCACTATTTTCGCACAAATCAAAGGTATTCTTCAACCATAAAGCAGAAACCCCAGATGCCATCTCCACGGGGCTATCTGACAGGTCAGTATAAGGAAACTAAGCATGTTCACTGGAAATTGGGTTCCGAGATTTAAAATGCTGCACTTCTGGGTGTGTGTTTCTGCCCCTATAAACAGATAACGAAAATACAAGAGACTGAATAGGTAGCAAATATCAAGAAAATACCCGGAAACTAAATAAGTAGCAATTAACAATAAGATCCGTCTCATCTACTAGACTCTTCTTCACTGAATTTGTTTACCTATCCTGGGCCTGATCTCAATCCCCTCAATAATGAGGCCACCTTTCCAATTGCCTCCTTTCACCTCTGTTAAACTCATTTGCAGATCCCCGTTGTCCCCATCCTTGTTAAAGTAGTCCCCTATCTCAATCTCCAACCATCCATCTGCTCTCTTTGTGGGGTACAAACCATCAACTTTTGCGGGCCCTCGTGATAATATAGTCCGTGGATACCCAAGAAGTTCAGATCGCCCCCTGGATACAACAGGGCATCTCTCATTCTGTCCTCCCTGAGGATCCAGATACACTGTTTGGGTTTTGCTTTCATCTCCGCTAAACCCGATAGAAACCTCAGCAGCTTGGTATTCAAAACCATATGCTCGAGCTGTGGACTTGAAGACAAAGTACGCTGCATAAGCTGTATTTGGAGACAGCATGCTGGTATTAATCTTGCCTCGCATTTCTAGCCAACACACACTTATAAGCTCAGCCACCTCCGGAAACCTGTTCTCCATAGTTACATACACAATCCAATTCTCAGAAAGAGCAAAAAAATAATCATCTAAACTAGGCAAGTGTGAAAATGAGAACTAAGAAGGATTATAACCTTGATTCTGGTAAAGATGTCCATCTCCAGTAACGAGGTGTATCACTCCAAATAATTGAGAGGTCCCTTGCAGCTAGCATGTAGCATTTCTTCCCACTACTTTTATCCAATGAAAAACTCTGCAAAATGCCAAACAAAATAAGAGTCAAGAGGTATAACCAAAAGCATTGTCATATGTGCGCCCACTTAATCAAGTAGTTTGTCTAGTTTAGCGATTAAGTGTCAAAGGCTATAAAAGGAGCCACTGGTTGTTTTTCACATAGATGTGGCAAGAGAAAAGTTTTCTCTCAGTCCTCTTTACTGTATATAACATCCTATGTTTGGGATTGCACAACATCAGGCTGTACAAATGCACAATGCTCTTCCTAAAACTTAAGCACTGTGTTATAACCGACCCATCCTCAAGACATTCTTCACCCAAACAACAGAATTAAAGAAAAGAAAAGGTGAACAAGGAAGTCCAGTCCTCATTCTTTTTGGTACCTAATGCTATATAAACAGAAACTCGAACAAAATTCATACAAAGGTTCTTACAAAGAGGACTTCTTGGAGTCCGCTACTCCTAATTATAAATCCCCAATTCCTTTTATCTACCTTCAGAAGCTTGATAGTCTAGCACCATCAACCAAGTTTGTTATCACCGACTATCCTAAAAAGGAATTGAGGGAATCTAATATCGGAGCGATGACTATGATCCCGCTACACTCAGTTTTTAGTATCTATCTAAGTGAGTATATGTTATGAACAAAGAAAACTCCATTCTTCTGATTTTGACTTGGATAGTGAAAAGATTATGCGGGACAAGTAGATAGATTAAGCCCTTATCGAATCCAGCGTTAAGAAACTGGTTAATCGGTAAAGATAAAGACACATGGACTTATGACCCGCCCAAGAGAGAGACCCAAGTCCTAGTAGAGCCGCTAAATGGTGATTCGTTTCACGCGCTCTAAGCCCTGCCCGCACGGGAGTTGGCGCCTACATAATTGCTTGCTTGGTAAGAATAGTTAATGTAGCATGTCAAATTAATATTCAAATCACATTTTGACAACATACACCATTTTACTTTCCCAGGCTAGATAGATAGCCTTTTCAATTTATTAGTGGAAATCATTTTCTATTGAAAACCACCTTTTTTCAACAAAAGTCTGGCAAATCACTGGCTAAGAAAAATCATCGCTAAATAAATAATTGTCATTGTCATTGTCAAATGTAAATTACACAAGCAAATGTGTATCAATGCATCCATGAACACACACTTATATATATCAAATTGAAAGCGAAATCTCAGTATTAAACTCTTTCAATCGTAAGAAATTGACATGATCACAAAAAACGCGCACGGATAAAAGTTAATTTCTACCTTGTTTCCACCGTCGATTAGAATTGGATTATCGCAGAGGTGGAGATAGAACTCCTTCTTGGTGGATAACCCTAGGCGGTTCAAGCCGTCGCGATCCACCGCCCGAGCAATAACATCATCGTAATCCGACGGCAGGAATCTCTCCCAAACAGCATCCCATTCCGACGCCGACCGGAAAATAGACGCAACGAGCGACAGCCTGCAAGCATCCCGAGGACTGGTCATCGAGAGAGTGTTGGCAATGAATCCTTCCGGCAAACCGCCGAAGAAATCTCCACCTTCACCGCTGGAATCATCAGCACCATTATCGCCGCTGCCGTCCATATTCATTTCAATTTTAGGTGTAGTTGCGATTGGTATGAATGAATATCTGAAGATGGCAGATTATATATATAGGGAAGCGGTGGAAGTAGATAGCTTAGCGGTTAAGGTTTTTTTTTTTTTTTTCATTATTATTTATTTATTTTACTCCAGAGAAATTAAAATATTAATTTATTGGTAAAATAAAAGACAGCCTTTATGTCAACTGTCTACGAGTAGGATCTGACAAGGAAAAGGTTAAAAGACTAGAAGGAGAAAAGATAAATATTTTAGCCCCCTCTTCTAATGATTATAGTTTTCATTGCCCCCTTGACCACAAATTGTGACAATTTTTACCCTCCATTTATTCAACAATTGTAGGTCGTTCCTTTGTTGGAAAATTATGATATATCAACGCAGTTCTTGCCTATACAACTTGGTAATGGTGATATACAACACACATGCACATGATTTATATGAAAGTAAGCAACAAGAAAACACACAATTTGTTCACACAGTTTATCGCAACAACGACTACATCTGAAAATAATATCAAGTCAGGATATCAATTAATATCACAATATGTGGTGTTTATAATATCGGTCATGTTTACAACAATAAACATAGCCTCACATCAAAACACACCCTCAATCATCCTCACATATCTTGGACCATCAATGAAATGCTCCCAAGGGCACCCCACAAGCCCCCAATGCTTTTGGCTGTCTGTAGACCTCACGAATTCTCTCTGACTAAAACAAATTAGCAACGACTAATTTGATCATCTACTAGGTTATCACTTGTATTTATAGAAACAACAAATCTAAATCTTAAATGATTCTGATTCTTCTCCAAGAAGTAATTTTCTTCTTACTCAAGAAAAGAATTACATTGTCAAAAGGAAACCATATCAAACTAAGAAAACTGTCAAATTTGCTCATATTTTCCTTCTTTCACGCTTTGGTTTGTATTCAATCTTAATAATCTCCCACCTGGAGACATATGACAAGTGGCTTCCACCATTAAACTCCCACCCGAGAATGATTTCCATATATTGTGTCTGCTACATTTGACTTCTGCCAAAAGTCAGAATTATAATTCTCTACAAATCCCAAACAAACGAGTTGAAGCGAAGCGTAGGTCTTCAGCATAACTGCTAGAAACTTTCTTGCCCCGAGTCTTCACTTCCAAAGTGATACTCCCTGCAAACATCTCCGCTCGTCTGTCTCTTGTTTCTATCTACGAACCCCTATGCGAATCAGATGTCTTCAAAGTCTTGGTCTTTCTGTGTCCAAGGCAACCTATCGCAACTCAGTTCTGGATCATGTTAACCAATTGTTCACGCTAGCGCTAGCCTTCAACAACCAGCCTTTTACCAACATAGCGTTCCTGACAATCTCGGCCTCCCATATATCATTGGGGTACCCCTCAATTCTCCCAACGAAACTGTTGTATGTGGTATATAATTGAAATTACCCGGACATTTTCGCGCGGGCGCGGAAAAGGCGGTTGTCTTTCGCGGAGGTGTTGGTGTCTGAGACCTCGCTTTTCGGGAAGGAAGAGGAGTCGCCACGCGGTTTTTGTATTTTGAGCCCAAACGTTGAGAAACGGCTATAGTGAAAAGGGTGTCATTTTTATTGGTAGCAAAAACTTAGGAAAAAGCTTTGAAAACAGGGATCATTTTTATTGGTAGCAAAAACGAGTAAAAAGTTTTTTTTAGTACCAGAAATTGTTAGGTTCGGAGGTCATGTTACGTTTCGGGAAGAGTATTACGAGATCACCCGAAACGCCTCGTATGACAAGTCTTTCTACCTTTCTCGAAATCGTGTGCGTGTGTGTGTGTGTTTTGAAATGGGGGCTTGAATGACAAGCTTAATATTGGTTTGAATGTCAAACGTTGATTAGGTGACTTTGTTTGAAAAGGCGAGCGTTTGAATGACAAACGTCGGTTTTGGGACGGAAATGAGCGTTTGTGTGGCAAACGTCGATTTTGAGTTTGAAATGAGCGTTTGCGTGGCAAACGTCGATTTTGAGTTTGAAATGAGCGTTTGCGTGGCAAACGTCGATTTTGAGCTTCTGAAAGAGAGTTCGAAGGACGAATTCCGGTTTTGAACCGGTCATTACATTGTTAACGATTTTTACGGGAAAAAGCGTATTAAATGTTTTTGAATGTCAAGAGTCGGCTTTTAGTTTGAAGATGAGCGTTCGGATGCCAAACGTCATTTCGCGCGTTTTGAAAGAGAGTTCGAAGGACGAACTCCGGTTTTGAACCGGGCATTACATTGTTAACGATTTTTACGGGAAAAAACGTATTAAATGACATGCAATCAACGAATCGTGTTGCGACTCGTACTTTGAAAGGTAAATACTATCACGATCCAAACGGGTCGGACTTGTAAATGACAGTATTTAAATGCGGTATCAACGGAATCGAACGATCCGGAATCGTAAATGACGATCAACGAGGCCAAACGGCTCGGAATTGTAAAGTTGCAAGGAATGTAAATGACGTTCGACGGATCAAACGGTACGGAATTGTAAATGACAGAAAAGTAAATGACAATTGACGGATCGATTGATCCGGAATGGTAAATGACATAAAAAGTAAACGAAACGGGGTCGGAACGCCGTTTTAACCCGTGATTACTTCTCTTACGGGAAGAGAAGAGGATCGAGGGGCTAAAACGTATCGGACCCCGTTAGACGGAGGCGTCTACATTTCAAAGATGTTGTTCGAAACGGTTGTAGCGACTGGCGCGTAAACCGAGACGAAACGAGAAATTAGAGAGAGGGAGTTATACCTATGGCTAGGGTCGACTCCTTTGGCTCGGGGGGCATATACGGGATACAGAAAGTAATTTGGAACGGTGTTTTAAGGTGGTGAGGGGCGTATTTGATCGAAATACAGAAGTTTCACGCGAATCAAGACGAAACGGGAGCTCGGGGAGGGGTGAAACTGGTTTGTGCCGTGGGGTGGAGTGATTTTTGGGAGTAAAAATTGTTCTCCTTTGGCTTTGACAGCAACTTCTATTTATAGGTGAAATTTCAGTAGGAGTCCGGCCGGACTTAGGCTGAATTCCAGAGGGTTTTGTGAAACTTTGGAAATTGGAGGGACTTGCTGGCGATATCTGAAAGTCTGCAGAGGAAGTCCGGCCGGACTGAGACTGTATACCAGGGGTATTTTAGTCTTTTCTCTTTGAATTTGATTGAAGGGTGACTAGAGGGAGGTGGCATGCGTGCCAAGTGTCCCTGTGAGTCACCAAATGTGTGGGAGTTCATTCCCGGGTCCCGGTTTTGTCCGTTTTTTAAATAACAGTCCGGAAAATGTCCGAAATGCCCCCGAAAAATGCCGGAAAGTGCGTTTTTCAAGAAAAGCCGTACTTTTACGTGCGATGACGTGTGTTAAGTACGCTTGGACATCGGGATGCTCGGGGCAGTCTCGGGACGTCTCGTTGGCACGGCAACGGGGAGCTTAACGGGTTCCGGTTAACCTGGAGCGGGCCAGTTAACGGATTCCGGTTAAGTTTCTAACGGATTTTGACGATCCGGATTTGGGTACTTACAGTTAGCCCCTCAGCGACGTCTCCTCCGAAGGAGGTGGGGTCGTTGAAAAAGATAAGGATCCAAATCGGGATTCCTTACTTTGAAAGACCTGGGCGGTCAGCTGGTTGGACCCTTAGCGAAAGGATTCCTACGTATCCCGAGCGGGAATCAAGCCGATCGTAGTTCGTAGGTGCAAGGAGCCGCACGTGGGGACCTTGACCTGAGCGAGACTGTTGGGAGGCATCTGAACCTGAATGAGACCATTGCGAGGTACCCGGACCCGAATGGAGACTATTGTGAGGCGTCTGAACCTGGATGGAGACCATTGCGAGGTGCCTGGACCCGAATGGAGACTATTGTGAGGCGTCTGAACCTGGATGGAGACCATTCTGAGGTGCCTGGACCCGAATGGAGACTATTGTGAGGCATCTGAACCTGGGATTTCTGAAACCTTCGAGGGCGTGTGGCACCTCAAACCGGAGTTGGTGAAGCATACGAGGGCGTGTGGCGCCTCAAACCGAAGCCGATGCGCGAGGCGTGTGGCGCCTCAAAGCTGCGATGCGACGGGCGTGTGGCACCTCAGCCGGAGGCTTTGAATCATACGAGGGCATGTGGCACCTCAAACCGGAGCTGCTGAATCATACGAGGGCGTGTGGCGCCTCAAACCGGAGTTGGTGATACTGACGAGGGCGTGTGGTGCCTCAAACTGGAGTTGGTGGAATATACGTTTATCCTGAGACGAAGGCGTTCGTGCCTTGAGTGCTGGGCTTACGTTGACTGCCAGGTTTATCCTACTGGGGATAGGGCTGTAATGATGGGAACGGTTGTGTTAAACTGGCGTTATTAACAACTCGGAAGGATTGACGTTTCTTCTTTAGAATCCTGCTGGGGATGAGCGTTCGGGCTTACCTTGATGGCCGAAGAGGGATTGTTGTGCGGGCTTACCTTGATGGCCGCTGTAATGGGACGGTCGGGCTTACGACTGGCGGCCGGGGAAGTGAACGATGGTGAAAACCACTAGAAATTTTAACGTCGGGAGACGGAATTGTAACTGGAACGTCCGGAGACAGGGTTGAGCGTTTGAATGTCAAACTTCAACTGGGAATTGAATTTAACGTCTGGAGACGGAATTGTAACTGGAATGTCCGGAGACATTGTTAAGCGTTTGAATATCAAACGTCAACTGGGGATTTAACGTCTGGAGACGGAATTGTAAATGGAATGTCCGGAGACATTGTTGAGCGTTTGAATGTCAAACGTCAACTGGGAATTGAATTTAACGTCTGGAGATGGAATTGTAACTGGAATGTCCGGAGACATTGTTGAGCGTTTGAATGTCAAACGTCAATTGGGGATTTAACGTCTGGAGACGGAATTGTAACTGGAATGTCCGGAGACATTGTTGAGCGTTTGAATGTCAAACGTCAACTAGGAATTGAATTTAACGTCTGGCGACGGAATTGTAACTGGAATGTCCGGAGACATTGTTGAGCGTTTGAATGTCAAACGTCAACTTGGGAATTAAATTTAACGTCTGGAGACGAAATTGTAACTGGAATGTCCGGAGACATTGTTGAGCGTTTGAATGTCAAACGTCAACTGGGAATTGAATTTAACGTCTGGAGACGGGCGTTAGTGAGGACTAACTGGGAATTTAACGTCTGGAGACGAGCATTAGTGAGAACTAACTGGGAATTTAACGTCTGGAGACGAGCGTTAGTGAGGACTAACTGAGAATTTAACGTCTGGAGACGAGCGTTAGTGATGACTAACTGAGAATTTAACGTCTGGAGACGAGCGTTAGTGAGAACTAACTGGGAATTTAACGTCTGGAGACGAGCGTTAGTGATGACTAACTGGGAATTGATCCTCGGGGGATGGGGTGTTAGAAACGTCTAACTGGGGGAAATTTTACACTTTTGGGGGCCAAAAGGGGTAAAATCGGAACTGCAAATAGTTGAGGGGCTGAATTGGAAGGAATCTTTTCTGGTGCAACAAGAGTCCGGCCGGACTTGGAATGAGTTTGACCAGGTTCAAATCAGCTCCAAGTCCGACGCAAACCAAACCTTTTCCCCCATTACTTCCGACGAGAGTGGAGAGAAAGGAGAGAAAATTTTCACCCCAAATTGTGAGATTTGCTCAGATTTGTGAAGGAAAATTGCTATGGAAGGTGAATGGGAACCAATGGCTCGTCATGGAAGGACCGATGACGAAAGAACGCGGTTGGTTCGGACCATTCGAACCAATATTCATCCATTGAATCCGGCGGAGTTCTACCCGGCTATGGATAAACACAACTCCAAAGGAGGGATCGAGAGACAAGTAAGCTTCCCTCAAATTCCATTAATTTTAAGAATGTGCATTCTTTAAATGTTAGAAATTTGACTAGGAATGAATTAGGGATTTTGGTGCCCGGATCGGGGCTTTTGACTTTGCTATGAACCTTTGTCGAAATTGACTAGGATGTAGTTCAATTGACACTATGGGTAGATGACTTAAAAATTTTGGTTGCAAAATTCCATGTCTAGATGCATTTTCCAAAATTAAAGTAGCTTTAATTCGGGACGGAGTAAAATTTTCGAAATGTTCGAAAGGATTTGAAAGTTCCGAATTCGACGGAGTTTTCGAAGGGCTTTGAAAGTTTCGGATTCGACGGAGTTTTCGAAATACTTTGAAAGTTCCGGATTCGACGGAGTTTTCGAAGGGCTTTGAAAGTTCCGGTTTCGACGGAGTTTTCGAAGGGTTTTGAAAGTTCCGGTTTCGACGGAGTTTTCGAGAGGATGGAAATATACTTTTTAGGAAATGAATGAGAACCGTATCTGCATTGCATCCTTTTGACATGCGTTCGTGCATCCTGTTGACGTTGCTTCTATGCTTGACGTATTTTTGTTGTGTTCACCTGCAGGGGCGAGGGATGGTTGATACCCATAACCAGAAGATTCGGGGTGCCTTTGAGGCAGTGCGAGTGCTGTGGGAGGTACTTCCGGATGAGGCTGGAGAGGGAGAGAGGAGTCCACGGCAGCTGGTGGTTGACTCCGGATTAGCTGGGTTTATCAGTGCGGTGGCTGCGATAGCTGCGACGCAGAGGGCCATGTCCATGTACGTAGCTTTGAGCGAGTACTGGTGGGATACGACCCACACTATTCATTTCAGATGGGGGGAGGCGACGGTGACTCCCAACGGCTTTCTTTGCTATCATTTGGGTTGCCGACCTATGGCAACGCGAGGTGTGGGTGGATGGTTATACCAGGGTAGTTATGCGTCTGCTGGGTTTTGATATCACCGATGCCAGGGGCTTAGGCATTCGGTACAGGCGATGGAGAGGCATATGCGGACGGGTATTGCGATTATCTGGATGGGTCTACGAGGATGACCGCGGAGCGCTGGCTCGAGGTTCATTTGGTTCGCGTTGTCAGCGACTTTGTTCCCGACTTCTGACACGTCCTGTCACTTCCCTCTGCTCGGGTCGCTGACAGACTTGGATGCCGTGAGGGGGTATGCATGGGGGGAGGCTGGACTGGCCGAGCTCTACCATTCCCTGGATAGGTTCTCACGGGGAGAGGAGAGTTCCTTGAGCTGCTTCTCGCATGCTTTGGACGTAAGTTCACGTCTTTTCTCTTCCTTGTCTCTTTTATGTACTCGTATGTATCTGCTATGTAGCTGACATAACTTTCCATTTGCTTGACAGGTCTGGTGCTATGAGGTGTTCAGTCCGCAGCAGTGGGACATTAGGGAGGCGTATCGACCCTTGTTCCTTGCCATACTGGTTTGGCAGAAGAGGGCAAAGAAGGCGGTCTCGTCGAGAGTGGGCACTCGGCTGACGTACGAGGAGGTGTCCCAGGCCCTGAACCGGGAGTTCTCCGAGAGGATCCAGCTGACCTGGTGGAGTCCGTTCCACTATGGCGTGGTTCAGGTGGCTAGCGAGGTTACGCGGCGGAGGAAGCTCCTGGTGGGACTTCACTGTGATGCTATGTATCTGGGGGAGAGGGTGACCCGTCAACATGGCCCGGGGTCACTTCCGATGGTGTTGTTGGATCCGCCTCTGCGCATGCAGCATCCTCTGTCGATGCCGATGGATGAGTTGGAGAGGTATAGACAGGGCGTGTTCTATACCGAGTACATCATAGCGGGGGCCGACTATGAGACTTTCTTGAGGATGAGGCTGAGGAGCCCGCAGGTGCAGCATAGGGAGGGCGAGGGCCCTGGATATCCCCGAGACTACCCGCTCCCACGCGCTAGGCTGGCGTACGAGGGTCTGGACGGTTCGCGCAGGCGACTGGTGATCCCGCTCCCGGATGAGCCGAGACCTCGGTATAGGGTTGACCCTAACACTTCGGTGAGCATTTTTTTTCTGCATTTGATAGTAGCATTCTGCAAATGTTGCATCTGTACTTTCTGCTTGTCCTTTTGATGACTTTCCTGGTTCGCAGGTGTCTGGCCGTACGTACAACGAGGCTATGAGACTGGTGGACGGGTGGTCCGCCTACGCTAGGAGGCTCGTGGCGTTCATGAGGTGCAGTTCCCGGAGGAGCGTGGACGTTCGTGAGCCGAGGCCGCCTAGGCCGAGAGGTTCGCCTGTTCCCACGGCCGGTGGGGATGACTTTGTACAGGGATTTGGCCAGTTCGCGGGCGGAACGGCTGGGTTTGGAGCTCATCCCTCTTCGCACTCGGGGCACGAGAGGGGAGAGTCCTCGAGTTCGCAGACGCCGAGGAGGCCTTTCGTGTATTCCCGCCTGGAGGAATTCGGCGACTTTCTGTTTGCGACGGATCCGGCAGCTGCGGAGCAGTGCGTCGAGTGCTCGGATAACGAGCAGGACTCGGAGTAGTCCTTCCTTTACTGCTTTCTCTTTTTTTTTTATGTATCATCTGGAACGATTTGATTTGAACTGTACTTGAAAAAAGGCGCCTGTGGGGCGGAACCTGTATTTCGCGCATCTATTTAATGATTACCTTCTATTACTTTCGGCAAATAAGGAAGTAGGTTGATCAAAAAATAAATAAAATGAAACATGCATTAAAAATTGAACGGGTCAAATTTTAAGCCTATATGCACTGATTATTAATTAATTGCCTTTGTTGCACGAGCAGGGCGGAAGGGATATTGACATTGGTTAAATGAAACTAGGGGCAGCGCGCGGATTCATAATGCTTGAACAGGGCATTGTTTGGAATTGCTTCCAATTTAGGAAGCGGTGGCTGAGAGTTGACAAGTCAGCTGAGAGGGAGTCGGCGGAGAGTGAATTTCGAGTCTTTTAAATTGCGGTTTCAGCTTTACAATTGGTTAAGAACTGCGCATTCACCTCTGATCAGTTAGCCGAATTCTCTCAAATTTCTAAGGTTTCCTCCATTTTCCATGGCTCCCTTTCCCAAGCTATCGTCTCGGATGCAAGAGCGATATTTGGACAACTTCCAGTCGTGGGTACGGAACCACACAAGGCAAAACAAGGGGTTTTTCGAAGGCTGTTACGGGATGAAATCTGTTTGGGCTTTGAAGGAGCTTATGCAGTTGGGATCTTTTGAGAGCCGCATCTCGCTTACAGGACGTACGGAGGAATGTGTACAACTTTTCGTACAACGAGATCACTCCTACGTTTGAAGATTTCGGGCCGTGCAGGAGGACTGAGACGGAACAGCTAGTTCTTCCGTATCTTTGGTGGCATGGCCCTTTGTTGAGAAGCTAGTGTCTTTGCTCGGTATCTCATTTGGAGAAGCATACGGGATGCGTGCGAACACGATTATGTTGACATTTCGGGAGGCGCTGATAGATTTGCCGGAGGCCGAGGGGAGCGTTTTTGCGTGGGGCGCGTTTGCTGCGTGCGCGATCGCTACTCTATTCACGTTCACGTCCTTGGGTGTGTGCCATCACGGTGTCTTGGACTGGTGAGGCAGATGGAGCGGGGAGACATCGTGCCGTTGGTCTTGGGCGAGACGTTCACAGGCGCATAGGTCGGATGGCGGCGGAAGTCGATACATGTGGGGAGGGAGTCCCGCTATGCTTACCATGTGGTTGAGGGAAAGGCTGAGATGATGCACGAGGTGCCAATGTCTTGTGACGCTTGGTCCTTTTCTCGTCGTCCTCTGGTGATAGGGGGCAATCGGTGAGCTAGAGCTTTGGATGGCCGAGACTCGCACGCATCACTTGCGATGGTGGGTTCCCATTGGAGATTCTGAGACTTGTCGGACCGCTCGGGAGAGGTCACTTGGTTGTCGAGTGCCGGGCTGTCTCGAGACGTCCTTCTACATTCCATCGTTGGTTACTGCGACGATGCGAGTGGAGCGAGGTGCCATTGACGGGCTTAGTTCATGTTGCTACCTTCGAGGTGGGATCTCTGCTGATGGAAGATCCTTCGATGCTATTGTTGCTCACACGGTGGTGGCAATACACGTCCTTTCTGCCGGGGTTCTCTTTCGCCGGAGAGGGGGCACTATTCATCTCTACGCGATATACGGCCAGGTATGAAGAGTGTATAGGGAGACACGAGAGGCTATCTTGTGGAGACGGAGTGAGTTTGTTGAGTGCGATCACCTTGACGGCTCGACCTTGAGGAAGGAGCCAAGCGGGGGCTAACCACTCAGATAAATCTTGGGAATGACATGGGCTGACTATGAGGCAATGCGTCGGGAGGCCAATCAAAGCACGGTCATGATGGCTAGAAGTGAGGCGGCTCGAGACGAGCTAGAGAAAGGGCTGCGTTGGCGGCTACGAGCTTGACGGAGGCGTCGGGAAGGGTCCACTGAGCCGAGGTAGAAGGACTACGGAATATTCCCTGTGAAGGTGAAGAACACTCGCCGGGGGGGGAAAGGGAAGGGGAAGAAGGATGAAGGACCAAGTTCGGGAAACTAGGTTGACCTTCTTTGTCCCAGGAAGTATCCACCCATTGTCATTGCGAGACACATTAAGCGATTAATGTTTTATTGTAGTTTTGCTAGCGTGTAGCGAGTCAAGAGTTGACCGTGCTTGAACTCATCAAAGATTGTTTTAACCGTAATGAATTTGTAGGTTAAATGAAAAGAGTTTTTCGAAACACAAGCAATTGATGCTTATTGTATTTTTTTTTATTTTTTAGACCGAACCAATGATGGCTGCCTACGTTCCCCTTTTACAATTGGACTAAGGGCTCAGGTCACCGTAGTTCGACACTTTTAGGTGAATTTGAGAAAATGAAGACAAAAGAAGTGCGACCCTATTTTTTACCTGGATCATTAGCGGGAATGTATCCAGTTGGGTATTACTCTTTTAGCACTTTAATTTTACTGAAGGGACGGTGTATGGGGAAGGAGAGTTGACTCGTGCTCTTCCTCAAACGAAGTATCTGCGGAGCTTGCTTCCGTTCACGGGGTTAAAGAAAGGGTTCCCGTCCAAATATGCTAACTTCATGGCTCCTCCGGAGAAGATTCTTTGTACCACGAACGGTCCTATCCAGGTAGGCTCCCACTTTCCGAGGGGATTGGTCTGCGTAGGAGGCTTTTCCTTTAGCACCAAGTCGCCTTCTCTGATATCTCGGATCTTGACTTTCTTGTCGAATGCTCGGGCCATTCTGCTCTGGTAGGCTCGAGTGTGTTCCATGGCTTTCAATCTGCGCTCGTCGAGTAGAGCAAGTTCGTCGTGACGGCTCTGTAGCCATTCGACTTCATTGATCCCGTTTTCCAAGAGGACTCGGAGGGATGGAATTTCCAATTCTACAGGTAGCATTGATTCCATTCCGTAGGTAAGTGCGAACAGAGTCTCCCCTGTGGCGGTTCGGCGATGTTACGTATCCCCGAGAGGGCTAGATGTAGCTTTTCGGGCCGTCCCGACCTGCGGTGGTCATCTTTCGATTATCATGGCGAGAGTCTTGTTGTTGCCTCTCTTGCACCATTGGTTTGCGGTACGTAAGGAGAAGATTTGTGGCGCGTGACTACGGGTCGGTCGGAAGTTGGTCACAATCTTCTTCGAAGTGGGTCCCATTGTCGGATATGATCTCGTTGGGCACTCCGTATCGGCACATGATGTTCTCTCGGATGAACTCGGCCACCTTCTTAGAATTCAGTACCTTGTACGATCTGGCTTCTACCCATTTGGTGAAGTAGTCGACTGCGACTAAAATGAACTCGTGACCATTGCTCCCTGGTGGAGTGATCTTGCCGATGACATCGATTCCCCATGTGGCGAAAGGCCATGGTGTAGTCATGCAATAGAGTTCGTGAGGAGGGATATGATTGAGGTTGGAGAACCGTTGACATTTGTCGCGGCACCTTCGGACGAAGCCGGATGCGGTCTGTTTCCATTGATATCAATAGTATCCCATACGGAGAATGATGCGTGTCAATGCTCGGGCGTTCATGTGCGGACCGCGAGTTCCGTTATGAACTTCGTTCATTAGCTCGCTGGCTTTTTCTTTGTTTACACACCGAAGGAGTGGCCCTTGGTGGCGCTTCTTGTACAATATACCCCCCAGAATGATGAAATGGGATGCCAGGCATTTTAATGCCATCATGTTTTTGGCTTTGATCCCTTCTTTGTATTTTCCATCTTCATTTGTGAAGGAAGCTTCTCCGTTTTGGAGGTACTAGTAGATTTGATTTTACCAGGGTTCGTCGATCGTTTCTTTTTTTATTTCGATCTCACGGCAATAAGCGGGTGTTTCCCGTCTGCCTATTACGAGGATTTTCTTGCTTTCCCATCGGGAATTTCGACAAGAGGCGAGGTTGCCGGGCGTCTGCGAAGCGGTTCTGTCTCTTGGCAAATAGTGAAAAGAGATGTCCTTGGGCGAGCAATGAGCTCTTCCGTATACGCGTGGTACTTACGGAGGCGAGAATCTACCGTCTTCCATTTGTTGGACACTTGATTGATGATCAATCTTGAGTCTCCGTATACATCCGGTTACGAGATGTTGCGCTCGAGGCGGCTTCCGGGCCGCTGCACGAGCTTCGTATTCTAGCTGCATTGTTGGTTGTTTCAAAATCTAGTTTGACGGCTATTGGAGTGTGCTCATCCTTGGGATCGACAATGAGCATTCCAATACCATTGCCCTTCTTGTTGGCTGGCCCATCGAAGAAGAGTTGCCGGCGGTTTCTTGTTGTCGAGTGAAAAGATTCCGTCGTCAGGAAGCTGCGGATCGGGACCCTTAGGTTCGGTGCTCGGGAAGTCGGCCGGGCGATCTGCCATTACTGCGCCCTTTGTTGATTTTATGACCATGTACTTGATGTCGAACTTCGGCCGGGAAGAATGACCACTTGGCTAGTCGCATTGACGGGGATGGCTTGTCAAAGAGATATCGAGACGGGGTCCATTTTGGAGACCGGGAGCAGCGAATGTGTATTTGCATGTAGTGTTTCGGTTTCCCGACTACCCATACCAAGGCGGTACAAGTTTTCTCTAATCTTGAGTAGTGAGTTCACTTCCTTGAAGCTTAGACTTACAGTAGATTGCATGCTCAACCTTGGAATCTTTACGTTCTTGTGCCGGCATTGCTCCGATTGACGTGTACATTGCGTCGGATACGGGAGTAGTGGCTTATCTTCATGTGGCGGGCACGAGGTGGGGATTCACCAAGTAGGTCTTGATTTTCTCGAAAATGTTTGGCACTCGGAGTCCCATTTGATGTCGGCATTCTTCTTCATCGGTTTGAACATGGGCTCGCGAGAGAGATGTCAGCGGTTGATGAAGCGGCGATGTGCTTGAAGTCTTCCCATGAAGCTCTTCACTTACGTCGAAGTCGAGCGGCTTTATGTCGATGATGGCCTTAATTTTCTTGGGATCGGATTCGATACCTCTTTACGTAACCATGTACCCCGGTACCTTGCCACGCTTGGCAGAAGGTGCACTTCGCGAGGTTCAATCTCATGGAGTGTTTTACGAGTACATTGAAGAACTTTCTCATATCATCATGTCTTGCATGTACGATCCTCTGGAGTGGATGATCATGTCGTCGACATATACTTCGATTTCCTTGTGAATCATGTCATGGAAGAGAGCATTGCGGCCCGGTAAGTAGCCCCGGCGTTCTTCGGCCGAAACGGCATGGCCGTGTAGCAATATGTCCCCACGAAGTGGTGAAGCGATTTGGCTTGATCCTCCTCGGACATCTTGATCTGGTTTGTATCCGGCGAACCCGTCCACGAAGGATTTTACTTCGAAATTTGTCGTGGTGTCGACTAGCATGTCGATGTTAGGCGGTGGGAAATCATCTTTAGGGCGCCTTGTTGAGATCCGGAAATCCATCGGCATCGACCTTTCCATTGGCCTTGGTGACCGTCACGATGTTGGAGAGCCAAGTCGGGTACTCAATCACTACGATGAAACCAACTCGGAGCATTTTCTCAATTTCTTCTTTAACTTGCAAGGACCACTCTGGCTTGATCTTGCGCGGCTTACATTTGACGAGGCTTGGATTCGGGATCGGGGGAATTACGTGCTCCACGATCGAGGATCGAGTCTGGCATGTCTGGTATGACTAGGCGAACACGTCAACATACTCCGGAGGAGGCTTATCGGGGCTTCTTTTACGCATCGGCGAAGCGCCCACTTGTGTCTCTTTAGGCTCTTGCCCGACCCCGGGTTCACTTTGGTCATAACCTCTTCGGCGGCTTGGGCCGGTTGTCCTCTTGGTCAACTACACGCTTGAGAACTTCTTTAATGTATTGTTCATTTAATGTGTACGCTTCTTTATCAATTGAGTTATTAACGTCTTTTAAGTTGTTTGTTAACTTATCGGTTGTTAAAGTGGCAATGAGAGGATACTCAGAAAGGTCGAGACTTTTCATTAAACGAGAACGGAAATACATGGTTGGCTACATTATCATAGTCTTCGGCGTAAGGCCGTTGGACGACTCGGAAGGGCTGGACTTTTTACAGGAGGCGGCTCGAGAGGGTTTGAGACCGGGTTTAGGGAGATGTGGAGTGCGGGCCCGGCTTGTCTTCCATTTACACTTTGGCTTGCCCTTGGTCGGTGAAAGTTACCCAATTCTTCGGTGGCATTGCTGGATGCTTGATGAGGGTTCGGGGATCGAGAGGCTTGGCCTGCTGTCCCAATCATGGCGATCATGCTTTGTTTTCGGAGCCCGGAGTCAATCGGGTTTGGCACCTCCATGACTTCTTCAAAAAGACTACGTAGAAATTTGGTCCGTTTGAGGCGTCTTCTATGAATTACGGTTCCTTACTGCATTGGAGTTCTTGTCTCGAATGTGGCCTCGGCGGTGATCCGAATAATCTGTTTCCCGTGAAGAGTACCTTGAGTTGCTCTTCGGTGTCAGGATACCACTTAAATGTGTACTCGTCTTTGGTGTGGTGGCGGTTGGTCAGGTAGAGCGGTGATGTCGAGGAACGCTCCCAATCGGATTAGCTTTGAGTCCTGCGAAACGCTTGAGGTCCGTGCTAGTGTTCCATCCTTTACGTAGTCGTCTTGACTATCCCTGCTTCTTTCTCATCTTCATCAGTTCAGCTGTCGGTCCCCTCGGTTCTTTGTCGGTTCCTGTCGGTCCCCTCGGTCCCCTCGGTCGGTTCCCTTGTCGGTCCCCTCGGTTACGCTGTCGGTTCCCTTGGTGAAGTAATGAGCGAGGTTGAAGCTGTGAGGTCGGAGGTTGGGTGTGCCGTCGGAGGTTCCCCTTTGCGAGCTGCTTTGCCTTGGTGTGGGCGAGCCTTTTATTTTCCTTGATGTCGGCGGTGTTGGCACGTAGCGAAGCCACTGGACCGTGGTGTGGTCCTTGACTTCAATGACTTGGTGTTGGCCTTGTAACCTTTGCGAGCCCCGATCACGGGATGAAGTTCATGAGTTTCATCATCTTCGTGGCGGGAGGAATCTTGTCGTGAGGCAGTGGAAGGTCACGTTACATATTTGGATCTTGGAGGTCTCGAGTGAATCCGGTTAATGCCATGTCGTCATTATGCTTGATTTCTAACATTGGAATGTCGTTGGTGCTTTGGTCCCCTCGGTGGTGACATTTGTCGCCATAGGCGTGGTTAGCTTCGTTGCCTTGCATGAACTTGAGGCGCGATGAAGGGTGGATGCCACGCCATTGATTTGATGTAGCCGAGGACGCCCAGGATGGGCTGTGAAAGTGATTGGAATGTCCAACACTTGGAATTCGGTGGGGATCAATCCGCTTGCCGAACCGAGATATTAAGAGTAGCGACCCCAAGAAGCGTACGGAAGTAGAGTCATAGGCCTTGACGGTGTGGATTGAAGGCTTCAAATCTGTGGGCTTGATGTCAAGCGGGTCCATCATCTTGGCGGGCAAGACATTCATTCGGAACCTCCGTCTACCAACACGCGGGGAAGCGACGCTCGTCCAGTGGTGTGATGTAGAGCGGCTCATTGTGATCGGCCCCAAATTTTGGAAGGTCCAAATCTGTGAAGGTGATAATGTTGCCATAGTGGATGTTGCCAATCATCCCGAATGACTTCGTTTGGGGTTGTGTCCACGGGGACCGTAGTACGGGCCGAGACTTTCCTCTAGCTTGAGCTTGTGAGGATAAGAGGATGTGAGCTTGAGGACGAAAGGGAAATGTTCGCACAGGTACGCTTGGTGAGTGAGGATCGGGTCCTATTTCGGGAACTTGCGTCTTCGGGTGGCCGGGTGGCGGTTCGGCTCCGTTGGCTTTTTGGTGGCCTTAGGTGGTAATGCATGGATTTGACCCGATCGGGTTAGAACGGCGACATCGGGTTTGGTTCTTTACGAGCAGGCCGCTAGAGTTGAGCCATAGTTAGAGGAGGATTCCTCGTAGCATAGGGCCATATGTCTTCCCTCAACTCATTGGCTGTAGACGTATTCCTGGGAGCCGGCGGCCAGCGGATTACTGTCCCGGGATGCGCTTGGGTGCCTCCGCGGGAGGTAGTTTACGGATTGCCGCATTGTTCGAACGTCGGTGTGCAACAGTGGTGGTTGAGCGAAGCGTGCGTTGCGACCCTCGGGGGAGTTTGGAGAGTTCTCGGCTTAAGCGAAACAGTCTCCTTGATCTCTTCACGGTATATCGCGTTCCTTTCCTTCTTCTTGAGCATACTCGGGGCATTGTGGAGTTGGGTGCAGCGATACTCGTGGTTTGCTAATTTTCCTCCGCTCTTGGCCCGGATCAACTTTCTTGCGGCGGAGCTTGCGTCGAAGTTAGTGCTGCGTTTCTTCCCATGTGAGAATGGCCGGTGCTTCTTTGAGCTGCGTGCGGCGGTCTAGGTAAACCTCCATCGGGAAAGCTTTCCTTTCTTCTTTATACGAGTAGCGGGTATGTCGGAAGGTGAGTACACGGCTTCCCGAACATACGCCCATGTATAGTAGTTCTTGTCCCGATTGATCGTTTACGTAAGCGAATGCCGCGATCTGTGGAATTTCCACTGAGTAGTTGCTCGAGACGAATTTCCATCTTTCTCTTGTTTTTGAATAGACCTTCCTCCCTAAGTTGGCCTTTAAGTTTGAGTGCGGAAATGATCCGTTTCCATCCTCCCAGGACCCTTGGGAGTCCGGTTTTGTTGACTTCATGCCCGACTTGGAAGAGAATGGTTTCATTGTCTTCGTCGTCGCTTTCACAGAGAACCTGCTTTCCTCGGGGAGATAAGCGCTTGTATTCGTTCTGCTGTGCCGTTCCATCTCCTAGGTCATCGGGACCGTTGACCGACCTCGTTTGGCGAGAGGGGTTGGATGAGAACGAGACGGTAGTCGAGAAGTTGCCATGAGCAAAACCCTTGAGGTCGAGGCGGTCTAGAGTGGCCTCTAGCTTTACGTCAGAAGGCTTGTGACACTTTAAGGGCTTGGTCCCTGTGGGTCTTTTGCGCTTGGTTTTCATCCCAGAGACGGTTTTCTTGAGCGGCTAGTTCCATGAAGGCTTTCCTTGCGAGAGCTAGACATTCTCCGTAGGTGCGCGCCGTCTGACTAGTGTCCAGAACTGTGATCACATCCAAATCTCCGAACGGCGGAAACACTTGGATTATGTTGACGAAGGAAGTCGGGCCAGGACATTCCATGCGGCCTTCCTTGATCTCGGTTACCAAGAAGTTTGCCCATATACGCTTGATTGAACACGCGGGAGTGTTGAATTGCAACGATGTTGACCGTTTCGTGATCTCGCTCGATCGCGAAGTCTATCGAGCTAGCGGTTCTTTGGCGGGATGTACGAATCCGTGGCCGTGATGGCAGGGAGCGAGAATCGAACTTGAGCATGTTGATCTTTGAGGTGGTCATTTCCAACGTCGGGAGTTGACCTTTGTCTTGCGGGGAAGACCTTTCTGAGATGTTTTCGGGGTAGGCTGCCGGAAGCGTTCCCGAGGTTGATCGATTCGTAGCGGGGTTAGGAGCTTTGTCTCCTTATTTGTTGCCCTTGGCCTTGGCGGCGCTTGTGGCTTTAAGCTTGGTGATGGCACGGGCCGGTTGCAGCTGGCTGGTACTCGGAAGTGATGATGAGCTACGAGCTCGGTTAGCCGGGGCCTCGTTTACCGTGAGCGGGCGGTCGTCGAGGGTAACTTTGGCGTTGCGAGAATCGACAATAAGGACCGGATCCTTGGTATCATCGGGATATACGGAATAGATGATGTTGACGAAGTCGTCGTCGATCGCTTGATCGAGAGGGATTCTTTGTCGTGTCAACCGGTTGTTTCCAATTGTCGGATAGGCACTGTCTTGGACGTTGAGCTTGACAATCTCCATGGTGTTGGAGCCTTGGTCGTAGGTGACTGATCGGAACGGGTGCCGTCCTCAGCGAGCATATGAATGCGAGAGGTGCGTCCGCCCAGTGCAGCGCGTCCTCGACTCAGGAGAGTCACGATTCGTCGTCGTCTGACGGCTCAACCCAAACGTAGGGACGTATTGCGTTCGGGTGCGTTGCTGGAGCAGCTAGGAAAACATCATGCCCTTCACTGGAGAAAAGGGGTTCGGCGGGTAGTTCCTCGTGGAGGACATCCCATACTACGTCCATACATTCAAGATGAGTATGACGGTGCTTGTTGACCTTTATCACGAAAATCTCTTCGCCTGGCGGGGCCAGAGAGAGTTGGCTTGAAGAATGCGACGAATCTCCGATTGGAGACGGGGGGTTTTATGTGCCCGCATCATGGCGATGCTCGGTGTTTCTTTCCAATGCGCACTCCAAATGTTGGAAACGGCAGTTGAACTTGATGTATCGGGCGCCGAGTGCACTTTGCTCGAGTACGTTTACATAGTTATCATCTCGGACTACGAGGGATTCGATGAGATTTGCCAGATAGTCCCTTGGTTGATTTGAAGGAGGTAGCCCGGTGCACATTGCGGGCACGCTTGGCTCTTGTCTCGGCTTCGTTTCCTATGAGAAGCTGTCCCCTCGATGACTTCAAGATCTCCCTGCTAGGTTAATGAACTTAACGCGCGATGGAGAGTGGAAGCTATGGCTTTCATGTGATGCGGCCAAGGCGTCCCAACGAAGGCTGTGAATTCGGATGGAATGTCCATCACGTGGAATTTCTTTGGCACCATTTGGGTTTCGAACCGAGCTCCGAGTCACCGTCCCAGGATGGGACGAGGCGTCTTTGTCGTAGGCCTTGATAGTCGGGTTGAATGAATCAAGTGGCTTTCGTTGATGCGCGAGGGCTCGCATCATCTTTGAGAGGAGGACGTTAACGGGCGGCCCGTTGTCTACCAATACTCAGGGGAGTGATATGGTGTTGAGCTTGAGAGTGATGTACGAGCTTCATTTGTGCCCCGAGGCATCTCTCGGTAGGTCTTCGTCACGAACGTGATCATCTTGCCATCTGATCGGGAATCGTAGATGCTGGTCTCTATCCAGGAGAAGGAGAGTCATCAAGCCATCCGTTTCTGTCTTCCTCTTGCGAGGTAAAGCCTTTCTTTGGAGCCTCGGGATTGTGTTGAAACTGTTTGTGACGGTTGCCGCCCTTGGTTAGCACGTTGATCGAGTGCGAGTGCCAAGGCGACTTTGATCTTCCTTTGCGGTCAGGGCTCGGAAGTGGACAAATTGAATCTTAGGCGATCCCGCGGGGGTTAGGCTTCGGCGCGATAAGATTACCAAGATCGAGGTATTCGGTGTCCCAAGGTCGAACTGCGGGTGTCGGCGGGACTTTTCGGCTTTCCCCCACATGTCTGCTCTAAAGTTGCATGGCTGGAGGGAGGGAGGATTGGGCTGGAGTAGAGTACGTAGTAGTCGAACCTCCCGGATGGCTCTTCGAGTGTACCCACCTTTGGTGTCTCCCGGCTTCGTATCTTTCTCTCGATTCTTTGTTGAGAGGACTTCTTCTTCTGTTTTCTCGGAGGATTGCTCAGGACCGTGTCTTGGGACTCGTACTCCCGGGCATGCGGAAGCTTGATCCTGAAACATCGTAGGCGATGTGGACATTTGATGAGGACCAGTGGAAGAGGCGGAGAAAGCGCTCTGCGGCAATCTTCTTGGGCACCCATTCAATGGAATTCACACTATTATTGTTCGGAAAAGGGTTTCCGGCGTATTGGAGTCACGGGGACGCTCCAATTTTCCTTCCTCTATCAAGTTTTGAATTTCGTATCGTAACCCCACGCGGTTGTCGGTGGTATGGCCGTGATGCGATGGAAGGCGCGATGCCTTGCTCTTGTCGGCGTTGACTACGGGATTCTTGGGTTTGTAATTTGCAACGGGTTTAAGGAGACCTTCCTTGATTAACCACTTCTAGCATCTTGCTTAGTGGCATATCCAACTTGTCGAAGTGCACGGCGGCTTGCCCAGTGGAGTTGTTGCTTTGCGGGGCCCAGGTTTCTATTGCCCCATTGTTGTCCACGATGGATGTAGTTGACAGACGTATCTTTCCACTTTCTTAGGGGCCGGTGCGGGATTGAATGCGGCTGGCAGTGGTATCTGTATGGGCGTGCGGTAGCCAACTTTTCCTTGAGATCCTTCTCGAACGGTGGCCGGCATTGACCATGGCCGGAGATGCAGGAAGAAATGATGGCCCGATGAGAGTTCGATGGACGGTCTTAAGCGGGACTTGAAGATCCGCATCTGTTCATCCTTGGAGAGTGGCTCCGTGATCTCGGAGAGTTTCCAACTCCACCTATTGTAGAATTCTTCGACGCTTTCATCCGCTTTACGCTCGGTGGTGATTAAGTCCTCACGACTTGTTTCCCACTCTAAGTTGGATGCATGCCGTTCCGGGGAAGATGTTGCGATACGATCCCAGTGTGGCGATCCGCGAGCTTGACCCTTAGAAACCATCGTAGCATTGAACTCTTGAGCGTATCTTGGAAGTGGTCGGCCATTTCTTTGGAGGGTTGCTCCTTTCGCTCTCATGCAGAACGTAAGTGTCGACATGCGTTTGAGGACATTCGGTTCCGTCGAATCGGTCCATCTCCGGCATTCGGAACTTGGCGAGGAGAGGCGTGACCATTCCGGATCTGTGGATTTGAGCGTTTCTGCTTTGAGCTGCTCATGGTGGCTTTCGGGTCTTTCATACATTCGACCATCCAGGCTAAGGTTGGGTCCAGTGGTGGGTTTGTGAGGCTCGGCGCCGGGTGCTACCATGTGAGCGGTAGTGATTGGAGGTGGAAAGCAGCTTGATATATGTGGATATATGGGGGCCTTTTGAAGGCTGTATCGGGGTTTGTCCCCGGTGTTTTGGGATTCGTGTATAGGCGACGGGATGAACCCAGGGAGGGTATTGAAGGATATTGGCATCTGTTTGAGATGGTCGGCGGTCTTATTTGGTGGTATTGAGTGATGGGAGTAGCAGCGGCTTGGCCAAATATGGCGGGGTTGCCACGAGAGGTGGCAACGTGAAGCCTGGGTCATTTGTTTCCTTGGTTCGAAGGAATCCCGTAAGTTGGCGGGGAGGAACACAGTTGAAGGTTTGAGGAGCTGGTTTCGGGAATCGTCATTCTCGACTAGGACAGAAAGTACCATCGGCGGGGATAAATTTGCTATACCTCGCTCATTCGGAAAATAAGCTGTACCACGAAATTCATTGTGATCTTCTTTACGCCTCTTGTGAACCTCACAAGCCGGATGGCTTCTTCCAAAGTCATATACATTACCGGTGGCGGGGTCCTTCCCGTCACGATTTCTCGGTGAGCTAGACATGTCGGAAATTGGGTGAGGAGCTGAGGAACCGAAGAAGCGTATGCCTTTGCGCCGTTACGTGATTACGGCGGCGGCCGGAAATACGAACCACTTTACGCTTCGCTATTGCGGAACGAAAGGAAGGGTTTAGGCTTCGGAAAAGGGTATTTGGCTCAAGGTTTCGGGCTCGTGCAATGTGCGATTACCGATTAATGTTTACTTAAAGCGCATTTTCTCGAGTCCTAATCGGTTGGAAAAGAGCGTGTCTTCTTTTCGCAACTAATCCTAGAGCTCTAATCGGTGGATCTCGTCACTACGCTTATAAGCCCCTCGTTTCCATTTGTAGATCATCTTTCTCGGGGCGGACTATCGGCGAGGTCCTATAAGGCAAGCGAGTTCCGACAAAGGAAAAAGTGAACTTAAGGCTAGGCGATCACGCAAACTTCCAACGTATGTGACGCTTGCGGGCCACGGTCGAAGTCAACGTCCTTAAGTTAAGGCGGGGATCGTGCCAAAATTTCGGCATGACCTCTCTGACTCGCTTGCGCGAGGGACCTTAGCTTTTGGCGTTGGCGAGTTGTGGGCGGCACGGTGCGTACGGTGAGGGGTTTGGTGACACGGTGTCACATTGAACCTTCGGGTATATTTTTCGGCGAGCTCCGCGTCAAAGTCAAAGTTTGAAAAGCTCAAGACTTCGGGTCGAGGAACGACCTTCGGTCTCAACCTCTCGAGCTTGACTCGTGGCGGGACCGGCGTAAAAACATACACTTAGGCTTTATGACACGAGCTAAGCGAAACCAGCGGGGTCTTGGACAAAGTGTGACACAAAGAGTGCATGGCTTACACGGGCTAGGATGGGATGTTTGGGATGACCCCGTGCGCCCCAGAAAGGTATGCGCGAGACCAATCGGGTGCAGCTGATAAGGCCATCCCGGGTTACGGGTTGTAGTGTGCAGTGTTCCGAGGCAGCAAGTGCACGTGAAGTGCGGTGTACCGAGGCAGCAAGTACGAGTAGTGTGCGGTCACTAAAATTCTTTTTCTGAGTAAAACAGAGATTTTTCAGAATGTGTCTTAAAGAATTTTGATGCGCAATTCAAAAGATAGCATGAAAATCAAACATGAATGGGGATGCACAAACATGGTATGATTTTGAAAAGACGACAATGTAATGCCCTTGAAAAAACCGTTCGAGGTTTAAAGTAACACACGCATACGAAAACGAGGAAGGGTAAACGAAAGTTTGACCCACGGAAGGCTTTTTGAAAACAACAGTAGTTTTGAAAAAGTATCCTAATTCCCCAGCGGAGTCGCCAACTAAAATTACCCAGACATTTTTGTGCGGGCGCGGAAAAGGCGGTTGTCTTTCGCGGAGGTGTTGGTGTCTGAGACCTCGCTTTTCGGGAAGGAAGAGGAGTCGCCACGCGGTTTTTGTATTTTGAGCCCAAACGTTGAGAAACGGCTATAGTGAAAAGGGTGTCGTTTTTATTGGTAGCAAAAACTTAGGAAAAAGCTTTGAAAACAGGGATCATTTTTATTGGTAGCAAAAACGAGTAAAAAACTTTTTTTAGTACCAGAAATTGTTAGGTTCGGAGGTCATGTTACGTTTCGGGAAGAGTATTACGAGATCACCCGAAATGCCTCGTATGACGAGTCTTTCTACCTTTCTCGAAATCGTGTGCGTGTGTGTGTATGTTTTGAAATTGGGGCTTGAATGACAAGCTTAATCTTGGTTTGAATGTCAAACGTTGATTAGGTGACTTTGTTTGAAAAGGCGAGCGTTTGAATGACAAACGTCGGTTTTGGGACGAAAATGAGCGTTTGCGTGGCAAACGTCGATTTTGAGTTTGAAATGAGCGTTTGCGTGGCAAACGTCGATTTTGAGTTTGAAATGAGCGTTTGCGTGGCAAACGTCGATTTTGAGCTTCTGAAAGAGAGTTCGAAGGACGAACTCCGGTTTTGAACCGGTCATTACATTGTTAACGATTTTTACGGGAAAAAGCGTATTAAATGTTTTTGAATGTCAAGAGTCGGCTTTTAGTTTGAAGATGAGCGTTCGGATGCCAAACGTCATTTCGCGCGTTTTGAAAGGGAGTTCGAAGGACGAACTCCGGTTTTGAACCGGGCATTACATTGTTAACAATTTTTACGGGAAAAAACGTATTAAATGACATGAAATCAACGAATCGGGTTGCGACTCGGACTTTGAAAGGTAAATACTATCACGATCCAAACGGGTCGGACTTGTAAATGACAGTATTTAAATGCGGTATCAACGGAATCGAACGATCCGGAATCGTAAATGACGATCAACGAGGCCAAACGGCTCGAAATTGTAAAGTTGCAAGGAATGTAAATGACGTTCGACGGATCAAACGGTCCGGAATTGTAAATGACAGAAAAGTAAATGACAATCGACGGATCGATCGATCCGGAATGGTAAATGACATAAAAAGTAAACGAAACGGGGTCGGAACGCCGTTTTAACCCGTGATTACTTCTCTTACGGGAAGAGAAGAGGATCGAGGGGCTAAAATGTAGGGTTTCCGAGGGTCCATGCGCAGCGGAATAAGCAATAACTCGAAAAACCCCAAGCCCTAGAATCCGTTCTAGATGAATAATTAAGAAAGATGAAATAGAAATACCAACCTTGAATGCTTTTGCCTTTGATAAACTTGACCCAACGCCAGATTGAACGACCTTGTTAATCCTTGATGAACAGAACGGGAATCATGAACCAAAGATCTTGACAGAGCCGAAGATCCTCTATGTGTATCCAGCGCGATGAGCGAACCCTGAGAACTCTTCTAGGAGGATTGCTAGGATCTATTATTGATTGAAACACCTTTCCAATCAATGAAGAACAATGGATAGTTGGTGGTGTTTCCGATTCTCAATTCTCAATTGAAATCTCTCACTTTTGATGTTTCTCTCAAGCCAAAACGTTCTCTTGGCATTAGGGCAACCGAGGAGTAAGTATGTTATACGTTCTATAAAACTTTTCCCCTCGTGAAAAACCACTAGTTTTAAGTCAATTTCGCTTTGTCGATCCTAGGTGCCCGGGGACAGCAGTCGTCCCCCACCTGGGCCTTCCCCACACCCGGCTATTTCGAATACTGGCGTCCCCTTAAGGGGAATAGTTGAGCTTCTGGCACGGGGACGAGTCGTCCCCCGAGTAACAAAAACTCCATATTCTTCATTTTTGACAATTCGTTACGTCTTTGTCCGACGAATGTGTGCCCCAAATTTTGTGGATTCGCGCGAGTTTGAAAGACATCCGAGTTATTTGAAAAACGGAGTGTCGCCACGCCATTTTGATTACCTCAAAACTTTGAAAAAAAGGTTTTTACTTGGGTTCCGGAGGTTAAGTTACCCCTTGGGAAGAACGTTTGGCGTTCACCCAAAAGTGCTTCTTACCCGGAGCAAGTCTCCCAAGATTTCAGTAATCGTGCTTGTTTGCGTCAGCTTTTCTTGTATGCATGTGTTTGAGGAAAAAGGGGGAATGTCCCAAAGTTGTCTTCGGACGTACAAAACCATTTGTTGGTTGTCGCTCGGGATTCTCTTGGAAGTTTATGTATTTCCGGGATTATAGTCTGATCACTCATGCTTATGACTTGTGATCATCGCATTTTAACCTCGGGACCCTCGGGACTTGCGTGATCGAGAGAATGACTCTCTTTTGGTCAAAAGATGAGGTTCTTTTTAAGAAAAAGGAGGGTCCTTAGCCCATTAATCTACGCTTTAAAGACGGTCGAGCTCGTATAGAGGCTTCATACTCTTTCTTAAGCGATAATCGGAAATATAGGGTTCAAGGTTATCCGCTTTCCAAAGAAAATCGTGAACCTTTAATGG